>PVKP010028966.1:0-29524 GCA_004027715.1 Plecturocebus donacophilus | reverse complement strand
TCTTGCCTTCTCGTTTTATTTCATTGAGTTGATCTTCGACCTCTGATATCCTTTCTTCTGCTTGGTCAATTCGGCTGTTGAAACTTGTGCATGCTTCACGAAGTTCTCTTGTTGTGTTTTTCAGCTCCATCAATTCACTTATGTTCTTCTCTAAGTTGTCCATTCTCGTTAACATTTCGTTAAATCTTCTTTCAAGGTTATTAGTTTCTTTGCATTGGGTTAGAACATGTTCTTTTAGCTCACAGAAGTTTCTTATTATCCACCTTCTGAAGCCTGATTCTGTGAGTTCATCACACTCATCCTCTGTCAAGCCTTCTTCTCTTGCTGAAGGGGAGCTGCGATCCCCTGTAGGAGGAGAGGCATTCTGATTTCGGGTGTTCTCAGCCTTTTTGCACTGGTTTCTTTCCATTTTTGTGGATTTATCCACCTGTCGTCTTTGTAATTTCCAGATTGGGTCTCTGAGTGGACGTCCGGCTTGTTGGTGATGAAGTTTTTTCTGTTTCTTAATTTTCCTTCGGGGGGCGCTCCTTCCCCACAGAGCTGGGCCTTCCCGGGTTCAGCTGTGCTTGCTCTCTCCTCAGCGCTTCCAATTGCTGCCCTCCTTGTGGGGATGGGACCAGCGGAGCCTTTGGGCACCCAGTCCCGTACACTCCGCACTGAGAAATGCCGCGCCGGCCAAAAGAGTCGCGCTGGTGACCCGGGTGGCTCCTTCGCCGGGAATCTCCCAGTCTATGGGCATCAAAAATTCGTCTGCAATTGCAGCATCCACTCACTCTCTGCGCTTTCACTGGGAGCTACAATCCTGAGCTGCTGCTATGCGGCCATCTTGGATCTCACTCCGCCCAGTGATGAAATTTTTTTCTGTTTCTTAGTTTTCCTTTGGTGGACGCCCGTTCCCCACAGAACCGGACCTTCCCGGGTTCGCTGTGCTTGCTGTGAAGCTCTCAGTCCTCAGCGCTTCCAATTTTCCTTGTGGGGATGGGGCTAGCCGAGCCCGTCCGTCCCGTATACTCCGCACCGGGAAGCGCCGCGCTAGGGCGCCGGCAAAACAGCCGCGCCGGCCAAAAGAGTCGCGCTGGCGACTTGTGTGTCTCCTCTGCCGGGAATCTCCCGGTCTGTGGGCAACAAAAATTCGTCGGAAAGTGCGGCATCCACTCGTTCTCTGCACTTTCACTGGGAGCTACATTCCTGAGCTGTTGCTAATCGGCCATCTTGGATCTCTCTCCTCATTTCTTTTTTCTTGCAATTCGTCATCAACAAAACTGAATCACTTGGCCTGTAACGTTTGTATAGATTAAGTTTTGATGTTGCATTTCTGTATAGTTTGACATGTTCTTCTGTCTTCTCTCTTTCTCATAAACTGGGAGTTAAATATGAGTATTAGTCAGACAGGTTTGATTGGGAGGAGGAAGAATACATCATAGGTGATGATGTTTTCATCTGTTAGGAGGTATATAATATCTGTGTTTCTTTGTAATGTTAGCAGCCATTGATGCTCATTGTCTAAGTTCGTTGATTTACTGGGGTTGAAAAATGATTCCATCATTCCTTTTACTTGTTGAAATAGTTCTATAAAAAGAAACTTCTCTTTGTCTACTTGGTTACCCAGTGGTACAGTTTATATAGAAAAGACAGGAAGGCAGGATCACGCTTGTAATCCCAGCACTTTGGGAGGCCCAGGCAGGTGGATCACGTGGTCAGGAGTTTGAGATCAGCCTGGCCAACACAGTGAAACCCTGTCTCTACTAAATACACAAAAATTAGCTGGGCATGGTGGTGGGTGCCTGTAATCCTAGCTACTTAGGAGGCTGAGGCAGGAGAATCTCTTGAATCCGGGAGGCAGAGGTTGCAGTGAGCCGAGATCGTGCCATTGCATTCCAGCCTGGGCAACAGCTAGACTCCAGCTCCCAAAAAAAAAAAAAGAAAAGAAAAGAAAAAAGACAGGACAAATGTTTGATTCTTTCCCTTTACTTGCCACATTCAAAATAATGAGTTTGTTCACTAGCATACTCCAGTCATGGTCAATTAGGTTTTGTTTCTACTTTGTTATGAACTTGGGTTTAAACATAATATGGTGTAAATCATTTCAGTTATAATTCTTTTTTTTTTTGGAGATGGAGTCTCACTCTGTTGCCCAGGCTGGAGTGCAGTGGTGCAATCTTAGCTCACTGCAACCTCCGCCTCCCAGGTTCAGGTGATTCTCCTGCCTCAGCCACCCAAGTAGCTGGGACTACAGGCGCACACTACCACTCACAGCTAATTTTTTTTGTATTTTAGTAGAGACAGGGTTTCACCATGTTGCCCAGGCTGGTCTCGAACTCCTGAGGTCAGACAATCCGCCCGCCTTGGTATAATTCTTATTGATGTTTAAATTGCACTATCATATCATAGTCTATGATAGCTTCCTGGCTGTCTGATATAACAACATGTTTTCATGCTTACTTTGTATATCCCTTGCCCCAGACATGGAATCAGTCATTTTCCCAAGGGGTCCTAGTTCCTTTTGGTGATCATCAGTATTTCAGAATTACAAGCCAGTTTGCCTTGCTACTTGGGTTAGTCTCTGTTTCTAGGCCTTTTCAGTTGATAGAGGTAGGAATATTTTTCAAGATAAATATATCGTGAGTTAATACTACTATCTTTTTACTGAAAAAAACAAATATGTATATATTTCCCTATAGATTTTAGACTAGCTTATTTCAACTTATCAAATTAACCTTTTTGTTATAGATGACAGGAATGAGTGTCATATAAAATTTCAAATAAGTTGGAATCTGAGTATTCTTTTTTCTGCTTATTTACAGATAGCAGGAGTGTATTAGGTATAGTGGAAAAAATAATAAATTGGCTATCTAGTTGAGAGCTGATTTTGTAGCCTTAAGCATATACGTGTGTATGTATATGTATGTGTGTGTATGTATATATATAACTATATATATATGGTGTATGTATATAAATATATATACATGGTGTTGCACGCCTCTAGTCCCAGCTATTCAGGAGGCTGGGGTGGGATGGGATGATCGCTTGAGCCCAGGAGACAGAAGTTGCAGTGAGCTAAGATCATGCCACTGTACTCCAGCCTGGGTGATAGACCCAGACTCCGTCTCAAAAAAAAAAAAAAAAAAGAATGCAAGAACTTTGCCATTGTTCTCTAGATTATAGCAATGTCTTATGGTGACAACTGGGCCTTCTAAAAAATTAAAATCTGGCTGGGAGCAGTGATGTATGCCTGTAATCCCAGCAGTTTGGGAGGCTGAGAAGATTGGATCACCTGAGGTCAGGAGTTTGAGACCAGCCTGACCAATATGGTGAAACCCTGTCTCTACTAAATATACAAAATTAGGCGGGCATGGTGGTGGGCACCAGTAGTCCCAGCCACTTGGGAGGCCGAGACAGGAAAAATGCTGGAACCCAAGAGGCAGAGGTTGCAGTGAGCCAAGATCACACCACTGCATTCCAACCTGGGTGACAGAGTGAGACTCCATCTCAAAAAGAAAAAAGTTAAAATCCTTCACATAAAGAGTAAAATGATACAAATCATCTTAAAGAGACAAATGGCTCACAATACTAACAACTCTTCAGTGCTTACTGTTTGTCAGGTATTTTTATTAGTTATTTACATGCATTAACTTATTTTCATACTTCTACAAAGCAGGTGCTATTTTTATCTGTTTTACAAATAGAGACACAGACAAGTTCAGGAACTTGACCGACGACTCACTGTTAGAAAATGCAGGGCTGGGCGCAGTGGCTCACGCCTGTAATCCCAGCACTCTGGGAGGTTGAGGCAGGCAGATCACGAGGTCAGGAGTTCGAGACCAGCCTGGCCAACATGATGAAACCCCGTCTCTATTAAAGATTAAAAAAATTAGCCAGGCATGGTGGTGTGTGCCTGTAATCCCAGCTACTCAGGAGGCTGAGGCAGGAGAATTGCTTGAACTAGGAGGCAGAAGGTTGCAGTGAGCTGAGATTGCACCATTGCACTCCAGCCTGGGCAACAGGGCAAGACTGTCTCAAAAAAAAACAAAAGAAAGGGGGAAAAAAAATGTCAGAACAAGGATTTGAGCCCAGGAAGTCTGTCCCTGGAGTGCCTGCACTCAACACCTATGCTATATGCTATACTGTGCTAACAACAGGTAGACCATTTATCAGTTGCTCAAGTATCACAAGCAAGCCCAAGACGCCTAGAAAAATAAAATACCTAGCTAATACAGACTTTATGAATTTTAGTCAGGAAAGTTCTTAAGAACAAACTACAGATAAGAAAACTGAGTGCTGTAACATGGAACAAATGTGTGCCTCAGTCCCCTAGGTAGCCATTCAAGGCTCCCACTCTGTAAGTGCTAGAAAAACACTTTGCAAGTTTCCTGAAAGGGACTCTCTTTAGTTCTGATTACTTCAGCTTTTCATTTGCATGAAGTCATAGCATCCTTAATTGTCTCAGAGAGATGGGAGCTGGGTAAGCATTAGTTTTTACTTTCAAGCTCTGTCATCTACTTGTCACCTCCTACACCTCAAAACTATTGGGTCCTACATTCCAGCCACATATGTTTAAATAGTAATCTTTTTCATTTTCCCTTAAAAAAGAAAACCCTTTATTATGCAAATTTTAAACTTATACAAAAATAAGCAGAATACTATAATGAACTCCCATGTACACACCACTCAGATAATTATAAACTCATGTTCAGTATCCTTTTATGGCAACATAATAATGATATTACAATTTTTTCTTTTTTCTTTTTTTCTTTTCTTTTTTTTTTTTGAGACAGAGTCTCGCTCTCACCCAGACTGAGTGTAGTAGCACGATCTCAGCTCACTGCAACCTCTGCCTCCTGGGTTCAAGTGATTCTTCTGCTTCAATCTCCCGAGTAACTGGGATTATAGGCGCCCACCACCACGCCCATTTAATTTTTGTATCTTTAGTAGCGATGTTGTTTCACCATGTTGGCCAGGCTGGTCTTGAACTCCTGACCTCCTGATCTGCCACCTCAGCCTCCCAAAGTGCTGGAATTGCAGGTGTGAGCCACTACGCCCAGCTGATACTACAGTTTTTTAAAATTAATGATAATCCCTTGATCAAATATCCATGTACTATTTAAATTTCCTGGATTGTCCCATGAAAATTATTTGATAGTCTTTCTTGTCTTTTCTTTTTTTTTTTGGTTTGAGACGGAGTCTCAGTCTGTCGCCAGGCTGGAGTGCCGTGGCGTGATCTTGGCTTGCTGCATTTTCTACCTCCTGGTTCAAGTGGTCCTCCTGCCTCAGTCTCCCAAGTAGCTGAGAGTACAGGCGCACACCACCATGCCCAGCTAATTTTTGTATTTTTAGTAGGGATGCAGTTTCACCATGGTGGCCAGGATGGTCTCCATCTCTTGATTTTATGATCCGCCCGCCTAAGCCTCCCAAAGTTCTGGGATTACAGGTTTGCGCCACCTCACCCAGCATTTGATAGTTTTTCAATCAGGATTCAGTAAGGTCCATAGATTGTAATTGGTTGATGTGTTTGTCATTTACAGCCCTTAATGTTACAGCCCATTCCTCCTCCATCTTATTTTTTCTTCCTTGCAGTTTTTATGTTGAAGAAATGAAGGTTTATGTATTTATTTATTTTTAAATATTTATTTATTTATTTAGTTTTTGAGACAAAGTCTCGCTTTGTCACCCAGGCTGGAGTGCAGTGGTGTGATCTCAGCTCACTACAACCTCCACCTCCCAGGTTCAAGCAATTTTCCACCTCGGGTTCAAGTGATTCAACTGCCTCAGCCACCTGAGTAGCTGGGATTACAGGTGCATGCCACCACATTTAGCTAATTTTTTTTTTTTTTTGGTAGAGACAGGGTTTTGCCATGGTGGCCAAGCTGGTCTCCAGCTCCTGACCTCAAATGATCTGTCCGCCTCAGCCTCCCAAATTACTGGGATTACAGGCATGAGCCACCATGCCTGGCCTCAAAGTTGTTTTAGACATTTGGTATTGGGTGTTTTCTCTTTGTTTTTAAAGTGTAAGTTCAGTACTTAAATGAATAAATTTTACTCTGAGTTTTGTTTTTTAATGAAACAATAAAATAAACCAACAAGTCTACTTAGAAAAATTGTTGACATACTTTTCAGAAAGGGAAAACAGCAGAATTTCCATTTTTCTTCTCTGATATGTATATTAGTTTGTTTCATAGTAAGTTTTTTCAAGAGTCTATTGAATTGTCTTTGCTATAAAATTTGCTTTAAGGTTTGCACATTACATATATATACACACACTTCACACATATACGTGTATATTTAACCTAAAAGTAGTTTTATCTATCTGCCTATTTATTTTTGTAGCCATTGGAAAAGAAGTTTGTTCGAGTTTCTGGAGAAGCAACTATTGGACATGTAGAAAAATTCCTCAGGAGAAAAATGGGTCTTGATCCAGCTTGTCAGGTATATAGTACATGTATTTAAAAGAACAGGGAAAGTTGTGAGATTACCTTTAGCACACTGAAGAAAGAACTCTGTCTAGGATTTAATGCAATTACTTTTATTTTATGATGTTGTAGACATTGTTAATGCTAATTGAATATTGATAGACAGTGACTCACACCTCCAGCTTTAATCACATTTGATTGTCCATTTCTTTTGTTTTCTTTCTTTTTTCTTGTTTTGAGAGACAGGGTCTCTTTCGGTTGCCCAGACCAAAGTACACTGATATGATCACTGCAGTGTTGAACTTTTCCTGGGCTTAGGTGGTTCTCCCTCCTGTCTTAGCCTCCTAAGTAGTTAGGACTACAGGGACATGCCACCATGCCCAGCTTTTTTTTTTTTTTTTAAGAGATGTTGTCTTGCTATGTTGTCCAAGCTGGTCTCAAACTCCCAGCCTCAAGTGATCTTGCTGCCTCAGCTTCCCAAAGCACAAGGAGTATAGGAGTCAGCCACTGTGCCACGCCTAGTATCCATTTCCTACTGCCACTGCGTAGCAATCTCTTAGTGTCAGAGAAAAGCTGAAGATAGGAGAAATATTAAAGAGGCCTCAGTTCCAGCCCTTTCCATTTTGGTGGTAGAGAAAGATTCTTTATTATCCACTTTCTTCATAGGACATCCTTGCATTTATTAGTTCTTCACGTATAACAAGCAAGCTCAGGACACATAGAGAAGTGAAATATCTATCTAATATGGACCTTGTTAGTTTTTTATTGATAAAAAGAGATCTCCTGTTCTAGTTATGTAATATTTTCTTGTTTTTATATGATGGAAACCTCAAACCTCATGTATTGTTGAACATAAGAGTAAAATATAGTTCTAGTTATATGATCCAGTTAGTAAAAATGCACCTATGTATTGCTTTGCTTTTTCATTAGTAAAATTTAAATGGCAT
This sequence comes from Plecturocebus donacophilus, assembly GCA_004027715.1. Classification (NCBI taxonomy): domain Eukaryota; kingdom Metazoa; phylum Chordata; class Mammalia; order Primates; family Pitheciidae; genus Plecturocebus; species Plecturocebus donacophilus. Next base: position 22,170 of record PVKP010028966.1, on the reverse strand, counting down.
TTTTGTTATTCGCCATCATGTGTAAAATTTTATACAATAATTTTTATCTAAACTACTGTATTGTGGCTGGGCATGGTAGCTCACCCTTATAATCCCAGCACTTTGGGAGGCTTAGGCGGATGGATCATTTGAGGTCAGGAGTTTGAGACCAGCCTCGCCAACATGGTGAAACCCTGTCTCTACAAAAAAACAAAAAATAGCTGGGCATGGTGGTGTACACCTGTAATCCCAGCTACTCAGGAGGCTGAGGCTGGAGAATTGCTTGAACCTAGGAGATGGAGGTTGCAGTGAGCCTAGATTGTGCCTTTGCACTCCAGCCTGGGTGACAGAGTGAGACTCTGTTTCAAAAAAAAAAAATAAGTAAAATAAAATAATAAAATACCGTATTGTTAGTTAAATTAAGTGACTGGCCCGGCGCGGTAGCTCATACCTGTAATCCCAGCACTTTGAGAGGCCGAGGCAGGTGGATCACCTTAAGTCAGGAATTCAAGACCAGCCTAGCCAACATGGCAAAACCCCATCTCAACCAAAAATACAAAAATTAGCCAGGTGTGGTAGTGCGCACCTGTAGTCCCAGCTACTCAGGAGGCTGAGGCAGGAGAATCACTTGAACTTGGGAGGCAGAGGTTGCAGTGAGTCAAGATTGTGCCACTGCACTGGGCAACAAGAGCAAGACTCCATCTCAAAAAAAAAAAAAAAAAGAGGCAGCTGAAGGTTTGCTAGTGTTCTTAGTGCCAGTATTTACTAGTAGTAAATATATACCAAATCCAGTGAAATATTACGTCTCTAACTGAGCTTCACATATCCTGGTTATATCTTATGGCAGCTGAAAACTAGAGATGACTTCTTTTTTATCTTGTAGCCACAGCACACTTGAGGATATTCTTAGGGTTCAGTTAGAAACAGAGAGCTGTTTAGTGACTCCTGGACAAAAAATTGTAAGTGATCCCGTAACAGCTTGTTATTTCTAAAAGCAGAAATCAGAAGACTTGCTGTTGATTATATAAGAAGTAGGCTGGGCGCTGGTGGCTCATGCCTGTAATCCCAACACTTTGAGGGGCTGAGGCAGGTGGATCATGAGGTCAGGAGTTCAAGACCAGCCTGGCCAAGTTGGTGAAACCCCATCTCTACTAAAAATACAAAAATTAGCCAGGTGTGGTGACGGACGCCTGTAATCCCAGCTACTTGGGAGGCTGAGGCAGAGAATTACTTGAACCCAGGAGGCAGAAGTTGCAGTGAGCCGAGATCACGTCATTGCACTCCAGCCTGGGTTCAAGTAAGAGTGAGACTCTGTCTCAAAAAAAAAAAAAAAAAAAAGTGATACCCAGGAGGACCCTCTGTAGGATATAGATTATTTTCTCTTTATACGTGTGTGTGTGTGTGTGTGTGTGTGTGTGTGTGTGTGTGTGTGTTGGGGCTTTTTTCGGTGACAAGGATAAGATGCTGTGTTTCCCAGACTGGACTTTGTTTTGTTTTTTGTTTTTTGATATAGAGTCTTGCTCTGTCACACATGCTGGAGTGCAGTGGCAAGATCTTGACTCACTGTGGCCTCCACCTCCTGGGTTCCAGCAATTCTCCTGCCTCAACCTCCAGGTAGCTGGGATTATAGGTGTGCACCACCATGCCCAGCTAAATTTTTTTGGTTTTTTTTGTTTGTTTTGTTTTTCTATCAGATCATCCTTACTAAGCAGAATGTATTTTTTAGTAGAGATGGGGTTTCATCATTTTGCCCAGGCTGGTCTCGAACTCTTGGCCTCAGGCGATCCACCTACCTCAGCTTCAGCTTCCCAAAGTACAGGGATTACAGGTATGAACCACTGTGTCCAGCTTGTTTTTTTAATTGACAGAAATAATATATATTGGGTTAGGTGTGGTGGCTTATGCCTGAACTCCCAGCACTTTGGGAGGCCAAAGTGGGTGGATAGCTTGAGCCCAGGAGACCAGCCTGGGCAACATGGTGAAACCCCATCTCTACAGGAAATACCAAAATGAGCCGGGTGTGGTGGTGCACACGTGTAATCCTAGTAGTCCTAGCTCCTAGGGAGGCTGAGGTAGGAGGATTAACTGAGCCTGGGAGGTAAAGGCTACAGTGATCCGTGATTGCACCACTGCACTGAGCCTGGGTGACAGAGCAATACACTGTCTCAAAAAAAAGGTAAAAATAAGTGAAATGAAGGCCAGGCATGGTGGCTCACACCTGTAATCCCAGCACTTTCAGAGGCCAAGGCAGGTGGATCCCCTGAGGTCAGGAGTTCAAGACTAGCCTGGCCAACATGATGAAACTCTGTCCTTACTAAAAATACAAAAATCAGCCAGGCGTGATGGCATACGCCTATAGTCCCAGCTACTTGGGAGGCTGAGGTGGGAGGACCACTTGAACCCAGAAAGCGGAAGTTGCAGTGAGTCGAGACAATGCTACTGCACTCCAGCCTGGGTGACAGAGTCAGACTGTCTCAAAAAAAAAAAAAAAAAAGAAATGAAATGAAATAAAGAAATTATATCTATTTATTGTGTACAATATGATGTTTCAAAATATGTATACATTGTGGGATGGCAAAATTGAGCTAATTAACACATCATTACCACACATTTTTTGTGGTGAAAATACTTAAAATTTCTACTCAACAAGTACAGTGTATTATTAAGTATAGTCACCATGTTGTACAATGTATGTCTTCTAAGTTGATTTTGTTATCTAAAAATGTGGGTTTCTTTTTTGCTTACATCACGGAATTTAAGGCTTTTTTTTTTTTTTGAGACGGAGTCTTGCTCTGTCACCAGGCTGGAGTGCAGTGGCATAATCTCAGCTCACTGCAACCTCCGCCTCCTGGGTTCAAGCGATTCTTCTACCTCAGCCTCCCAAGTAGCTGGGATAACAGGTGTGTGCCACCACGCCTGGCTAATTTTTGTATTTTTAGTAAAGACGGGGTTTCACCGTATTGGCCAGGATGGTCTCAATCTCTTGACCTTGTGATCCGCGCACCTCGGCCTCCCAAAGTGTTGGGATTACAGGCGTGAGCCACCGCGCCTGGCCGGAATTTAAGGCTTTTAGCATTTTGAAATAAAATTATATAAAGTGTTGTGGTGGCTCATGCCTGTAATCCCAGCTACTGTGGAGGCTGAGATAGGAGGATCACCTAAGCTTGGGAGGTCAAGGCGGTGCTGCTGGAGACCCTGTCTCAAAAAAAAAAAGAAGATACAAAATTTGTTTCAACCTTTAATTTTCTTTTTCAGTTCTTGGCTCTCTAAACAAATATTCTCAATTACTGTATAGCTGGTAATATTCATACATTATTATTTAACCAAAATGTTAAAATAGTGGAATAGAATTATCAAATATACAGACCCATTAACTGGGGACAACTGTTGAAGCCTAAATTTAAGACAGAGTAAATGAGTTACTTCTAATAGGAACAAAACATTGAGCTGGCTTACTAGTCATCAGAATACAATTCTTGGTGTCCTGCAGTCACTTGAGCCTGCTATGCTGACTTTCTTTAAACCACTTAGTCCCAGGTAGGAGACGTGTGCATGGTTTTCAGGTATGTGACCTTCATTTGTGGTTATTTACTAACAGGAATGAATAATTCCCACGGGACTGTTAAATGATAAACTACCTTTAAAGTTATTTGTGGCAGATTAAAATAAAAGAAGCAATTCTAAAAGTTAAAAAAATACAGATCATGTGTTCTTAAGACTTAAGTTGATTTAAAATTTAAATACCAATAATTATCCAAATGTGCTTCTTTCACATAGAGACTCCTGTATTTCACTGTTACCATGGTTGATTTAGTGGTATTTACTCTTTGATGTTTTGTTGTATTTTGCTTTATAAATAATTAGTATTGTTTCATATTCCTTTGTACATCATTTGATATTCAGACCTTATTTTGCTTTTATAAAATGAAATTTAGAACATATATCTCACATTGATCACTAAAAATTCTTCTATAAGATGTGATATTTTATTTTCTTGTTAATTCTACCATAACTAATTCCATCTTAAAAGTTAGGTTGGCCAGGCACAGTGATTCACGCCTTATAATCTCAGTCAGCACTTTGGGAGGCCGAGGAGGGCAGATCACGAGGTCAAGAGATTGAGACCATCCTGGCCCATGTGGTGAAACCACGTCTTGAACTCCTGGCCTCAAGTAATCCACTCACCTCAGCTTCCCAAAGTGCTGAGATTATAGGCGTGAGCCACCACACCTGGCTGACAGTCATGACCTATTGGGTAAATCCAGGTTTCTGCTCCCTCTTAGGGCTGTGTGGTATGATGCACTGTTTCTAGGTTATGTGATTGTGTGGTTTGTTGCATTAAATGTTGTGGGTGATTATAACACAAGGACAAACATTTTGTGTATGAGAAAGGAGAAAGAGGTGATATTCTGGTATGGAAGACAAGGAGAAATTTCATACCGTAATCTAAATAGCAATGTTAAGAGATGGAGCCAGTTAAGTGATATATATATTAATAAGCTGTTGAAAATCTAACCCCATTTTAAACCAATGGGAAGGGAGTAGTACTCAGTGAGAGAAAGATTAAAGATTTGCATTTCTATCTTAGCAAGTAAGTATAGTAGAGTCTTATTAAAATGTATATATACAACAATATTCTCTCTAGAGAATTCTGTATAAAAGTCAATATATTGGCCAGGGCACAGTGTTTCACACCTGTGTTTTGAGAGGCGAAGGCAGGAGGATCACTTAAGACTAGGAGTTTGAGACCAACCTGGGCAATATAGCAAGATCCTGTCTCTACAAAAATTTTTTTTAAAAAACCAATTAGCCAGATGTGGCACACACCTCAAGTCCCAGCTACTTGGGTGGCTAAGGTGGGAAGATTGCTTCAGCCTAGGAGTTTGAGTTGCAGTGAGCTATGATTGGGCCCCAGCACTCCAGCCTGGGTGACAGAGTGACACCTTGTCTGGAGATACATCTTAGAGCTTTGCAATAGACCTTGTTGAGATTGTTCCATCTACAAAACAGTTTCCTTAGTGTGTACTTTAAGTCAGTGTTGTACTTTGATTTATATGGCATTGTTGAAAAAGATACTCCTCATAAGAGAATTTTTCAAATAATGAATGATTGCCTTTTAAAGCATTAATATCTTTTAATGATTTTTATCACAGATATTTAAAAAGATGCATACTTTTCTGGGCCATCTGATGCTAAATACATCCAACATGACTTAATTGCTTTGAGATTCAGGGAAATCATTTTGAATATCAATTATACTGTGCTGTTGTCCTGCCGTATCCTCTAATGCTCTTCCCATGTTACCTTATTTACTTCTATAAAAAGTTTCTAAAACTCTCTTTTCAGGAGTGTTTAATCAGTCTAAAATAAAATAGCAAAATCTAGTTTGGAAACAATTATGTTGATTTTTATCTTCATTTCTTCAGATCGTATTTTGAAGCAAGAAAGCAATCTAATACTCTCTTCATGTCCATAGGTAGATATCATCTGTGGTGATCACCTGTTGGAGCAGTATCAAACTCTAAGGGAAATCCGACGTGCAATAGGTGATGCAGCTATGCAGGTAGGTTCTAGATATGCCCATGTCTAACAGATAAGTTACTTAGTGAAAGAACAAAGTTCCATGTTATCAGTAAGTTTCCATAAATATTCTACAATTATCTTAAAATTTCTTAGACTATAAATAATAATTATATTTATCAAATGCTTACTGCATGTCAGATGCTATTCTAAGTAGTTTAGATAGATTAGCTTATTTATTCTTCATAATTATTCTAAGAAAGCAGGCATTTTTTTTTCTTTTTCACTTTAAAGATAAAGGAAACTAAGATACAATAAGGACATGTTACTTCCTGCAGTCAGTAAGTGAGACAAGGCTCAGACTCTAGGCAGTTTGATTCTAGAAGCCTTGTTTTTTTTCTTTATCTAGTGCTATAATAAAATTTTGAAGGCTACTAAGCCAGTATATCAAGAAGGGCATTTCAAGAAAAACTTGCAAGTACTCATCAAGCTTTAGAGCAAGTTTGTCCAACCAGCGGCCCAGGATAGCTTTGAATGGGGCCCAACAGAAATTCGTAAACTTTCTTAAAACATGATGAGTTTTTTTTTTTACCATCAGCTACTGTTTGTATTCGCTTGCTTATTTATTTGTTTATTTAAAACAGGGTTCTTGCTCTGTTGCCCAGGCTGGAGTGCAGTGGCACTGTCTCAGCTCACTGCAGCCTCTGCCTCCCAGGTTCAAGCAGTTCTCCTGCCTCAGCCTCCGTAGTAGCTGGGATTACAGGCATGTGCCACCACACCCGGCTGATTTTTACATTTTTAGTAGAGACAGGGTTTCACCATGTTGTCCAGGCTGGTCTCAAACTCCTGACCTCAAGTGATTCACTCACCTCGGCCTCCCAAAGTGGCAGGATTACAGGCATGAGCCACACTGCGCCTGGCCAGTGTTGGCATCTTTTATGTTGGCCCAACACAATTCTTCCAGTGTGGCTCAGGGAAGCCAAAAGATTGGACACCTCTGCTTTAGAGATTTCACATAGCTTTTCTTGTTCAGTAGACAACTCAAGGTGACTATTTTGATGTTTTAATTAACCTATAATGTGAGTGGGAATATAATGTGAAGGCTCCGAGTCAAAATAATAAAAAGCAAGATAGGATCTACAAGTTTAATGAAGAGAAAATAGGACCACATATTGTAATGTATTCCAGAACCTGTAGTGGAAAATAGTTTTTTGTTTTGTTTGCCAGGCTGGAGTGCAGGGGCGTCATCCCGGCTAACTGCAACTTCCTCATCCTGGGTTCAAGCATTTCTCCTGCCTCAGCCTCCTGAGTAGTTGGGACTACAGGTGTGCACCATGCCCAGCTAATTTTTGTAGTTTCAGTAGAGATGGAATTTCACCATGTTGGCCAGGATGATCTTGATCTCTTGACCTTGTGATCTGCCTATCTCGGTCTCCCAAAGCACTAGGAATACAGGCATGACCCACTGCACCCAGCTGGAAAATTGTTTTGAGAACTATATGACTCTGAGAAGCTTATGAAGTATGAATGAAGATTTGATGAACTCTCAAACAAATGTTTGCTTGCTAGAAATAGAATTCTTGGGAAGAAAAAAGGGGCTTCTGTGGCAGGGTGTGGTGGCTCACATCTGTAATGCCAGCACTTTGGGAGACCGAGGTGGGCGGATCACTTGAAGTCAGGAATTTGAGACCAGCCTGGCCAGCATGGTGAAACCTCATCTCTACTAAAAATACAAAAAACATTAGCTGGGTATGGTGCTGGACACCTGTAGTCCCAGCTACTTGGGAGGCTGAGGCAGAAGAATGACTTGAACCTGGGAGGTGGAAGTTGCAGTGAGCCGAGATCGCACCACTGTACTCCAACCTGGGTGACATACCAAGACACCATCTCAAAAAAAAAAAGTTGGGGTCGGGGGGGGCCTTCTGCTGTGAGTGGCACACATAGGGCATCGTTTGCTCTTTGTGGAGAATCAACATCAAGAGATTTTAGAAGCATGATTTTTTGGTATTTGGGTAGCTGGTGATCATTGGTCCTGGAGCCCTTATTTGTTGTGTAAGTTAGTTGACTTTTTTTTTTTTTTTTTTTTTTTTTTTTTTTTTTTTTTTTTTTTTTGAGACAAAGTCTTGTTCTGTCACCCAGGCTAGAGTGTAGTAGTGTGATCTCAGCTCACTGCACCTCCTCCTCCTAGGGTCAAGTGATTCTAGTACCTCAGCCTCCCGAATAGCTGGGCCTGTAGGTGTGCCACCACACCTAGCTAATTTTTGTATTTTTAGTAGAGATGGGGTTTCGCCATGTTGGCCAGGCTGGTCTTGAACTCCTGGCCTCAAGTGGTCCGCCCACCTCAACCTCCCAAAGTGCTGGGATTACAGGTGTGACCACCACACCTGGCTGACAGTCATGGCCTTCTGAATAAATCCTGGTTTCTGCTCCTTCTTAGGACTGTGTGGTGTGATACACTGTTTATAGGTTACGTGATTATGTGGTTTGTTTTATTAAATGTTATGGGTGATTATAACACAAGGACAAACATTTTGTGTATGTAAGTATAGAAAACATATGGTAAAGATCTCTATAAAAGATAAGAAATTTGGCTAGGCATGGTGGTGACTCATGTCTGTAATCCCAGCACTTTGGGAGGTTAGGTGGGAGAACCACTTCAAGCCTGGGAGGTCTTGGCTGCAATTAGCCATGAGTGGCTCGGTACTCTAGCCTGAGCAACAGAACAGGACCATGTCAAAAAAAAAAAAAAAAAAGAGGCCAGATGTGGTGGCTCATGCTATAATCCCAGCACTGTGGGAGGCAGAGGCAGGCAGATTACTTGAGATCAGGAGAGACCAGCCTGGTCAACATCCTGAAGCCCCATCTCTACTAAAAATATAAAAAATAGCTTGGACTGGGCATGGTGGCTCATGCCTGTAATCCCATCACTTTGGGAGGCAGAGGTGGGCAGATCACTTGAGGTCAGGAGTTTGAGACCAGCCTGGCCAACATCCTGAAACCCCATCTCTGCTAAAAATAGGAAAAATAGCTCGGGCTGGGCACTGTGGCTCACGACTATAATCCCAGCACTTTGGGAGGCCAAGGTAAGTGGATCACGAAGTCAGGAATTCGAGACCAGCCTGGCCAACATAGTGAAACCCCATCTCTACAAAGCTACACGGCCAGGTGCGGTGGCTCACACCTGTAATCCCGGCACTTTGGGAGGCCAAGGTGGATGGATCATGAGGTCAGGAGTTTGAGACCAGCTTGGCCAACATAGTGAAACCCTGTCTCTACAAAAAAAATACAGAAAATTAGCTGGGCGCAGTGGTGGGTGCCTGTGATCCCAGCTACTCAGGAGACTGAGACAGGAGAATTGCTTGAACCCAGGAGGCAGAGGTTGCAGTGAGCTGAGATCGCACCACTGCACTCCAGCCCAGGTGACAGTGTGAGACTCCGTCTCAAAAAAAACAAAAAAAAGGACACAAATTATCCCAGTGTGGTGGCACATGCCTGTAGTCCCAGCTACTTAGGAGGCTGAGGCAGGAGAATCGCTTGAACCCAGGAGGTGGACGTTGCCGTGAGCTGAGACCGTGCCATTGCACTCCAACCTGGGTGACAGTGAAACTCCACCTCAGAAAAAAAAATTAGCTGGGTGTGGTGGCAAGTGCCTATAATCTCAGCAACTTGGTAGGCTGAGGCAGGAGAATCACTTGAACCTGGGAGGCAGAGTTTACAGTGAGCCAAGATTGCACCACTGCACTCCAGCCTGGAAGACAGAGCAAGACTCCATTTCAAAAAGAAAAGAAAAGTAATTCTTGGCCAGGCATGGTGGCTTGCTCCTGTAATTCCAATACTTTGTGGGGCAGAAATGGGAGGATAATTTGACCCCAGGAGTTTAAGACTAGCCTGGGCAATATAGCCAGTCCCCAGTCTCTACAAAGGATAGAAAAATTAGCAGACATGTTTGTGCATACCTGTGGTCCCAGTTACTGGGGAGGCTGAGGCAAGGGGATTGTTTGAACCTAAGAGTTCAAGACCAGCTTAAGCAACATGACGAAACCCCATCTCTATAAAAAATACAAAAATTCACCAGATGTGGTGGCACATGCCTATAGTTCCAACTACTTTGGAGGCTGAAGTTGGGCAGATTGATTGACCCAGGAGGCTAAGGTTGCAGTGATCCATGATCATACCACTGTACTCTAGCCTGGGCGACAGAGTGAGACCCTTTTTCAAAAAAAAAAAGAAAGAAAAGAAAAGAAATACAATTTTTTTTTTTTTTTTTTTTTTGGTATAATTGCCTATGTTCATTTGTCTCAATGGAACAACTGCTTAAAAGAAGTGCGAATATTGTAAGAACTATCTTTTTTTTCTCCTTTCCTCACAATCTGGTCCCAAGAATTATTTTCTTAATGTAAATTACACAGTTCCTTGGAAGAAGCAGAAAATATACACACATGCATAGTTATATGTGCATACATACATATGTTATGTTTTAATTGACATAATGCAATGCATGAGTTTCAACAAATACCTAGCTGTTTAACTCAAACCCCTCCTTGACATACAGAACATTTCTGTCACTCCCGGAGAGTTCTTTCAGCTACTTCCTAGTTAATTCTCCCTACCACCAAGGCAACCATTGTTAAGATTTTTTTCACCAGAGATTAGCTTTTTTCTTTTCTTTCTTTTTTTTTTTAAGACAAAATCAGGCTGGGTGTGGTGGCTCATGCCTGTAATCCCAGAACTTTGGGAGGCTGAGGTGAATGGATCACCTGAGGTCAAGAGTTTGAGACTAGCCTGGCCAACATGGTCAAATCCTGTCTTTACTAAAAATATAAAAAATTACCTGGGCATGGTGGCGGGAACCTGTAATCGCAGCTACTTGGGAGGCTGAGGCAGGGAATCGCTTGAACCCAGGAGGCAGAGGTTACGGTGAGCCAAGATCGTGCCATTGCACTCCAGCCTGGGCAAACAAGAGTGAAACTTTGTCTCAAAAAAAAAAAAAAAAAAAAAAGAGGTCTCACTCCGTTGCCCTGGGTAGAATGCAGTGGCACAATCATGGCTCACTGTAGCCTCAACCTGGAGGGCTCAGAAGATCTTCCCACCTCAGCCTCCCAAGAAGCTGGGACTATAGACTTGCACTGCCACATCTGGCTAATTTCTAAATTTTTTGTAGAGCTGGGGTTTTGCCATGTTGTTCAGGCTGGTTTTGAACTCCTGAGATCAAGCAGTCTGCACACCTCAGCCTCCCAAAATGCTGGGATTACAGGTGTGAATCATCATGGCTGACCTTTGTTTTTTAAAATAACAGGTTTATTAAGATGTAATTCACATACTGTATTAGTCCATTCTCACATTGCTCTAAAGAAGTACCTGAGACTGGGTAATTTATAAAGAAAACAGGTTTAATTGACTCACAGTTCTGCAGGCTGTACAAGAATCAAAGCGGCTTAGCTTCCAATCATGGCAGAAGGCAAAGACATGACAGGAACTAGGAGCAAGAGAGAACGAGGGGGGAAGTGTTATACACTTTTAAACAACCGAATCGTACGAGACCTTATTCACTTTTGTGAGAACAGTACCAAGGGAAGTGGTGCTGAACCATTGGTGAGAAATCCAATCCCTTGATCCAGTCACCTCCCACCAGGCCCCACCTCCAACACTGGGGATTACATTTCAAAATACAATCATGATTTCCCAATAGTTCCCCAAAGCCTTAACTTATTTCCAGCATTAACTGAAAATTCCAAAGTCTCATCTGAGACAAGGCTACTCCCTACTGCCTATGAGCCTGTAAAATGAAAAACAAGTTAGTTACTTCCAAGATACAAGGAGGGTATAGATATTGAGCAAACAACTCCCATTTCAAAAGGGAGAAATTTGCCAAAAGAATGGGGTTACAGGCGGGTGTGGTGGCTCACGCCTGTAATCCCAGCACTTTGGGAGGCCAAGGCAGGAAGGTCACCTGAGGTTAGGAGTTTGAGACCAACCTGGCCAACATGGCAAAATCCTCTCTCTAGTAAAAATACAAAGATTGCCAGGCATGGTGGCTTACGCCTGTAATCCCAGCACTTTGGGAGGCCGAGGCGAGTGGATCATGAGGTCAGGAGTTCAAGACCAGCCTGGCCAACATAGTGAAACACCGTCTCTACTAAAAATACAAAAATTAGCCGAGTGTGATGGCGCATGCCTGTAGTCCCAGCTACTTGGGAGGCTGAGGCAGGAGAATCGCTCGAACCTGGGAGGCAGAGGTTGCAGTGAGCTGAGACCATGCCATTGCACTCCAGCCTGGGTGAGTGAGACTCCTTCTCAAAAAACAACAACAACAACAACAAAAATTGGCTGGGCGTGGTGGTGTGCACCTGTATTCACAGCTACTCGGGAGGCTGAGGCAGGAGAATTGCTTGATTCCGGGAGGCAGAGGTTGCAGTGAGCCAGCATCGCGCCACTGCACTCCAGCCCAGGCAACAGAGTGAGACACTGTCTCAAAAAAAAAAAAAAAAAAAAAAAAAAAAGGCACATTCACAAGGAATGTTTGGTGAATAAGAAACTCTATGGTCCACTTATTTTCTTTAAATCAAATAATTTCACCTTAGTGTTAGATTATAAAAAAAAAAAAAGCCAGCTTTGACTTAATCATTTGGATTACTGGTTTGAAAGAACTGCAAAATTGTTTTTTTCTCCCCTTTTCAGGATGGTCTGCTTGTCCTTCATTATGGTCTTGTGGTTTCTCCTCTGAAGATAACTTGAAGATTCTAGGCATATTATGAGGGAAACAAAGGAGGCTTCTGCAGGACTGTATCTCACCAAAGATTTTCATGAAATGTAATCGCTACCACTTTGCTGTTTGAGACATAACTTACCTATTTTTAGCACCAAGAATTATAGCATTTATAAGTACAACTTGGAACGATGGAATGCATCTGTTACTAGAGACTGTATATAAAAAGCAGCCAAAACTCAGGGGAAATTTTTCAAAAATTGAATTTTAAGATTCCTTGTGATTTTAAATACTTTGTCATTGATTTTTCTTCCCATCTTTGAGGTAATTGGTTAGTTTTCTTTGTTCAGCCATTTCAAGTTGGTAGTTGGGATGTCTGCTCTCTGAAATGGCATCAGTTGTGAAAAGATGCCATCCTTTTGGAAAAGAAGTGTGCTTTTGAATGGAAGATTCAAAGCCAGTCTTTGTTAAACTGCAGGGTGTACTCAGACAAAGACCAAAACTATTGGCCACTTTTGTGTGTTGCCGGCATATTTTGAACTTGTATCTTTTTAATACCAGCAACACTACAAAGAAGATGTTATTCACTTCAAAGTGGATGAATTATTCTGTGTGAAGATACTCTGACTTTATGGTCTGTGCCATAAGCTTTCAGTGTAATAAGACTTCTTTAATATATCTTCCAACAAGAGGTGCTTCTTTGTGACAATATTTTTATTTCTGACATTCATTTTATTTGGGTACATAGTATGGTTCTTGATACCTTGCAATAGTGTTGCTTCTGAAAGTAATAAAAAATTTTAGGAGAATTTGAGAAGTTTACAGAATTACTTATTGACTGTTTTCTTAATAAGTCAGTTTAATGTTTATTTTCTCATTATTTTGTCACTGGAATAAAGAATAAGGGTATTTGAGCTCACCTCCATGCAAAGACTTCAGTTTTAAACATAATTTTGCCTGAAATTAGCATTGTGATGCTTTCTAAAAGAAATATTTTATAAACCTTATTTCATAGCAGAATTTCCAAATCTGTGTAGAGACTACTACAGAATTGGAGAAGGATTGGCAATTCTTGGTAAAAAAATTTGTGAATTGTGTATAAATTTCTTCTAACATTTAATAAAAATTTATTTTAACCTATTTGGAAATGTTAGTGTTTACTGTGGATTTAAAAAAAAAAAATAACCAAGCCAAAGCTGGGTGCAGTGGCTCATGCCTGTAATCCCAGCACTTTGGGAGGAGGCTGAGGTGGGTGGATCACCTCAGGTCAAGAGTTTGAGACCAGCCTGGCAAACATGGTTAAGCCCCATCTCTACTAAAAATACAAAAATTAGCTGGGCATGGTGGCGGGCACCTGTAATCCCAGCTACTTGGGAAGCTGAGGCAGGAGAATTGCTTGAACCTGGGAGGCAGAGGTTGCAGTGAGCTGAGATTGCACCATTGCATTCCAGCCTGGAAGACAGAGCAAGACTCCATCTCAAAAAGAAACCAGGTCAGGCATGGTGGCTCATGCCTGTACTCAGCACTTTGGGAGGCCAGAAGGGCAGATCAATTGAGGTCAGGAGTTTGAGACCAGCCTGGCCAATGTGGCAAAACCCCGTATCTACTAAAATTACAAAAATTAGCTGGGCGTGGTGGCATGTGCCTGTATTCCCAGCTACTTAAGGAGGCTGAGGCAGGAGAATCGCCTAGGCCCAGGAGACGGAGGTTGCAATGAGCCGAGATCGTGCCACTGCACTCCAGCCTGGGTGACAGAGTGAGACTCCATCTCAAAAAAATTTAAAATGAGCTGAGTACAGTGGCTCATGCCTGTAATCCCAGCACTTTGGGAGGCCGTGGTGGATGGATCACGAGCTCAGGAGTTTGAGACCAGCCTAGGCAACATAGTGAGATCCCATCTCTATGGAAAAAAAAAATACAAAAAAAAAAAAAATTAGTGGGTATGGTAGTGCATGCCTGTAGTCCCAGCTACTCAGGAGGATCGATTGAGCCTGGGAGGTCAAGGCTGTGGGCTATGATCCTGCTACTGCACTCTAGCAAGAGCCTGTCTCAAAAAATAGTCTGATCTTTAGTAGCTGCTTAGAATGTGCCATTTGTAACAAGAGAGCTGACCAAGAGTTGAAGAGATGTTAATGTTTAAAGAGTATTGTCTTTAGAACCCAGATTTGGTTGTTTTCAAGCATTACAAATTTTTTTTTTTCTTTTTTTTTTTTTTGGAGACAGAGTCTCCTGGCTATCACCCAGGCTGGAGTGCAGTGACGTGATCTCACCTTACTGTTACCTCTGCCTCCCAGATTCAAGCAATTCTCATGCCTCAGCTTCCCCAGTAGCTGGGATTACAGGCGTGTGCCACCATACCCAGCTAAATTTTTTGTTGTTGTTGTTTTTTAGACGGGGTTTCACCGTGTTGGTCAGGCTGGTCTTGATCTCCCGACCTCAGGTGATCCACCCACCTTGGCCTCCAAAGTGCTTGTAGTACAGGCATGAGCCACCACGCCCAGCCTAAATTTTTTTTTTTTTTTTTGAGATGGAACCTTGCCCTGTTGCCCAGGCTGGAGTACAATGGCACGATCTCACTGTTACCTCTGCTTCCTGAGTTCAAGCAATTCTGCCTCAGCCTCCTGAGTCGCTGGGATTACAGGTGTGTACCACCCATGCCTGGCTAATTTTTGTATTTTTGGTAGAGATGGGGTTTCACCATGTTGGTCAGGCTGGTCTCAAACTCCTGACCTTTTTTTTTTTTTTTGAGACAGTCTTGATTTGTCACCCAGGCTGGAGTGCAGTGGCATGATCTTGACTCACTGCAATCTCCACCTCCCAGGTTCAAGTGATTCTCCTGCCTCAGCCTCCCAAGTAGCTGAGATTACAGGTGCGTGACACCCATACCTGGCTAATTTTTGTATTTTTAGTACAGACGGGGTTTCATGGTGATGGTCAGGCTGGTCTCGAACTCCTGACCTTGTGATCTGCCTGCCTCAGCCTCCCAAAGCACTGGTATTACAAGCGTGAACCATTGCACCTGGCCTAATTTTTGTATTTTTAACGGAGATGGGTTTCGCCATGTTGGCCAGGCTGGTCTCAAACTCCTGGCCTCAAGTGACCCTCCTGACTTGGTCTCCCAAAGTGCTGGGATTACAGGTGTGAGCCACTGTGGCTGGCCACATTACAGATTTTACCATTTCAGAGAAGAGATTATCCCTACAGAGACTCAAATGTAGACTTGGAGTAAGCATTCATTTTCCTCCTATTTTCCTCAAGTAACCAACCTATTCATGACTGTATCATGGGAAAATACTTATCTCCTTAAAAGTAGAATATTAAATGTAATTATTTGATAAACACTTCTGTAATGAGCAAGTCAAGAGTATCACTTGTTAGATGTGTAAACAAGAAGATTCAAAGAGGAGTGATCTATCTTCAAGGATCTCGCAGCCTGCGGGTTACAACATCTCTAAGAATCTAATGAAAAGCAGTTATTGGTAAGTACTGTGAGTCACAAAAAGCTCTACCTTTTCTTTTTTTTTTTTTTTTTTTTTTTTGAGGCAGAGTCTCACTCTGTCACCCAGGCTGGAGTGTAGTGGCAGTCTCAGCTCACTGCAACCTCTGCCTCCCAGGTTCAAGTGTTTCTCCTGCCTCGGCCACTCAAGTAGCTGCAATTACAAGCAGGCACCACCAACCCCAGCTAATTTTCGTATTTTTATTAGAGACAGGGTTTCATCATGTTGGCCAGGCTGATCTCAAACCCCTGACCTCAAGTGATCTGCCCACCTCAGCCTCTCAATGTGCTGGGATTACAGGCATGAGCCACGGCGCCCGGCCTACCCTTTCTTTTTTCCACCTTCCTGGACTTGACCTCCAAAAATTGCAAAGAACTAAATAGATACCTGGTTAAATCTGCTTGGCCTGTAAATTAAGTAAGAATGCCAAGGGATTGCTATACAAATCTGTAGCTATTTCCAAAACCAATGTGTCCATGGGCTACAGTAACAGAAACTGTTTCACATCAAGGAGTTAAAAGTTATTTGTTGTTGTTTTTGAGACAGAGTCTTGCTCTGTTGCCTAGGCTGGAGTGCAGTGGCACAATCTTAACTCACTGCAACCTCTGCCTCCCAGATTCAACCAATTCTCCTACCTCAGCCTTGCAAGTAGCTGGGACTAGAGGCTCACACCACCATGCCCAGCTAATTTTTGTATTTTTTAGTAAAGATGGAGTTTCACCATGTCGGCCAGGCTGGTTTTAAACTCTTGGCCTTAAGTGATCTGCCCACCTCAGCCTCCCAAAGTGCTGGGATTACAGACATGAGCTACCTCGCCCTTCCAGGAATTAAAAGGAATAAAAGGGGGAAAAAAAGGAAAAAAAAGGAGGGGGGGGAATAGTTCTAATCTCTAATGCATCTTTGTCCTGTTCTAGGTAGCATACTTCAAAGGTACTGATAGATAGAAGGGTTTCCAGTAGAAGACAGTAGAATAGAGGATGGTGATGGGGGCAGATCCAGAAGGTAAACAAGAATAAGGGCTGGGGCTGGCGCGGTGGCTCATGCCTGTAATCCCAGCACTTTGGGAGTCTGAGGCAGGTGGATCACCTGAGGTCAGGAGTTCAAGACCAGCCTGGCCAATATGGTGAAACCCCGTCTCTACTAAAAATACAAAAATTAGCCAGGTGTGGTGGCGGGCATCTGTAGTCCCAGCTACTTGGGACGCTGAGACAAGAGAATCGCTTGAACCCAGGAGTCAGAGGTTGCAGTGAGTCAAGATCATGCCACCACACTCCAGCCGGCAAACAGAGACACTGTCTCAAAAAAAAAAAAAAGAAAAGAAAAGAAAGAAAGAATAAGGGCTGAACAAGTGCCTCTGGTTAACTTGGAGAAGCAAAAATACTGTTGGTGGGAAGGCAATACATTGTAGCTGTCTTCAAATAACCAGAAGGTCAAAAACTTAAATGAGGGAAAATACACAAGCAAAAATAAGCCAGATACTGGGCACCATGGCTCACACCTGTAATTCCAGCATTTCGGGAGGCAAATATGGGAAGATCGCCTGAGCCCAGGAGTTTGAGACCAGCCTGGGCAACATGGCGAGACCCCGACTCTATAAAAAATGCAAAAATTACCTGGGCATGGTAATTTTTTCGAGTATCTGGGCACAAGTCTGTAGTCCCAGATACTCAAGAGGCTGAGTTGGGAGGATCACTTGAGCCCAGGAGGCAGAGGTTGCAGTCAGCCGAGATTGTGCCACTGCACATAGCCTGGTGACAGAGGCAGACCCTGTCTCAAAAGAAAAAACAACTAAAAATTAGCTAGTTGTTGTTGTGTGCTCCTCTGATCCCAGCTACTTGGGAGGCTGAGGCAAGAAGATTGAGCCCAGGAGGTCTGGTGAGTTAAATCACCCCACTGTACTGCACTGTACTCCAGGCGGGTAACCAGGTGAGACTCTTGTTTCTTTAAAAAAAAAAAAAAAAAAAAAAAAAAGCCCAATTTTTTTTTTTTTTTGGTTTTTTCTTTTTTTCTTTTTTGAGACAGAGTCTCAACCTGCTGCCCAAGCTGGAGTGCAATGGCATGATCTCAGCTCACTGCAACCTCTGCCTCCCGGGTTCAAGCCATTCTCCTGCCTCAGCCTCCCGAGTAGCTGGGACTACATGTGCTTGCCCCCACACCCAGCTAAGTTTTGTATTTTTAGTAGAGATGAGGTGTCACTATGTTGGCCAGTCTGGTCTCAAACTCCTGACCTCAGGTGATCCGCTCTCTTTGGCTTTCCAAAAATGCTGAGATTACAAGTATGAGCCACTGCACCTGGCCATTGGTGATAGTTTTAATCTCGCAAAATGAGTGCTTAGCAGGTTTCTCATTCCTCCCTTAAATCCCATCCCATTTTCTCTCTAATACAGATTTCAGCCATTTCTGCTGACCTTGGGCTTCACTCTCCTTCCTCTGCACTGCCTTTCTCTCCTGCTTGAGTCAGATGCATTCTTACCTAGTTTCCAACAGTTCTTCCTTTGAATTCCAAGCTAGCACAGACCGTGACATACTCTTTCACCTCTCCTACAGAGACTTGGTTTAGGATTCCTGAAAGTAACTACTTGGACTCATTTATCTGTCCAATTCAGCTTGCCTAAAGTACATACCCTGTTATCTACTCCTAGATTAGTGTTCTTACAGTTTCACCAGGTTGTAATTGCTCATCAGATGTATGTGTGACTAATTGTTACAATTTTTATTCTGTTTTTCTTTTCTTTAAAACTCAGCTGGGTGTGGTGGCTCACACCTGTAATCCCAACACTTTGGGTGGCCAAGGTGGGCAGATCACAAGGTCAGGAGTTTGAGACCAACCTGACCAACATGGTAAAACCCATCTCTACTAAAAATACAAAAGTTAGGCATGGTGGCATGTGCCTGTAATCCCAGCTATTCCGAAGGTTGAGGCAGGAGAATTGCTTGAACCAAGGAGGCAGAAGTTCAGTGAGGCAAGATTGTGCTACTGCATGCACTCCAGCCTGGGCAACAGGGCGAAACTCTGCCTCAAAATAAAATAAAAATAAAAATAAAAATAAACCTCCCATGATTGCAGCCACTATGCTGTATTTTGTTTTCTTGGAAACCCCTGATAACAGAGAAACTTCAAGCACATGCTGATTCTGAATGTTCATCTTTGTTTTCTTTAGTAGACCAAGTCTTAAGAGGAGGTCCTCATTTTTTATTCTTTTTCATTATGTTGTGGTGTACATGGTTTGATTGGCTTCTCTTCAAAACTGGACTAGTGAAATCTAAATTTTACTGCCTATAGAGATTAATAGTCCTCTCACAAATGAAATGATATATTGATCTTCCGAAAGCCTGCCAAGTAGTT
Organism: Plecturocebus donacophilus; assembly: GCA_004027715.1. NCBI lineage: Eukaryota > Metazoa > Chordata > Mammalia > Primates > Pitheciidae > Plecturocebus > Plecturocebus donacophilus. The sequence goes on along the minus strand of PVKP010028966.1, from coordinate 3,122 downwards.
ACCTACACAGAACGGGTATTATGGCTTAATCAATACTGCATTTTGATTTGGTGCTGATGGTGTCTGTGGTTTTACAGAGCTTCTTATTATGACACCATTTTCATTGAAAGGAGAAACAGTGTTTTTCTTCTAATGTTTCTCAAGAAACATTTTCCCTAAGAGAAAATCTCGTGGAATAATATTTTAAATTAAAAGTTGAAGACAAAGTCTTCCAGGAACATTTTTTTTCCCCAAATAGAAATAAAGGCAGGGAGGCGGGTGAGGTTCCTTGTGCCTATAATCCCAGCTACTTGGGAGGATCACTTGAGCCCAGGAGTTCAAGGCTACAATGAGCAATAATTGCACCATTGCACTCAGCCTGGGTAGCAGAATGAGACCCTGTCTCTGAAAAAAAAAAAAAAAAGACATAAAGGCAGTATTACATAGTCATTAAAGACATAAATCACGGAGCCAGACTGCATAGCTTAAAATCCCTGCTTGTGGCCAGGCGCGGTGGCTTACGCCTGTAATCCCAGCACTTTGGGAGGCCAAGGCAGGCAGATCACCTGAGGTCAGGAGTTCGAGACCAGCCTGGTCAACATAGTGAAACCCTGTCTCTACTAAAAATACAAAAATTAGCTGGACGTGGTGGCAAGTGCCTGTAGTCCCAGCTACTTAGGAGTCTAAAGCAGGAGAATCGCTTGAATCCAGGAGGTGGAGACTACAGTGAGCTGAGACTGCGCCACTACACTCCAGCCTAGCAACAGAGCAAAACTCCATCTCGAAAAAAAAAAGAACACAAAAACATAAAATCCCAGCTTTGCTGCTTGCAAAATCTGTGATCTTGGACACATTATTTAACTTCTGTAAACTTTAGTTTTCCTTCTCTATAAAAGGGAACAATGGAGAGGCCAGGCATGGTGGCTCAAATCTGTAATCCCAGCACTTTGGGAGGCCGAGGCAGGCAGCTCACAAGGTCAGGAGTTTGAGACCAGCCTGACCAACATGGTGAAACCCTGTCTCTACTAAAAATATAAAAAATTAGCCAAGCATGGTAGCACGCATCTGTAATCCCAGCTATTCAGGAGGCTGAGGCAGAAGAATTGCTTAAACCCGGGAGGTGGAAGTTGCAGTGAGCCAAGATTGTGCCATTGCACTCCAGCCTGGGCAACATAGCGAGACTCTGTCTCAAAAAAAAAAAAAAGGGAACAATGTGGTACCAAACTCAAGGGGTTGTCATGAGAATCAAGTGAATATATAAAGCACTGAGAACAGTACCTGGCACAATCTATTATCAAGTTCAAATATGATCCTTCAGATTACTTTGCCGAGTTAGTTCCTTTCTGATGAATAAGGGGATCTGTTAATATTACAAGATTGCTGTTGAGCCATCTACTTTTTTCCTTTCTTCTTTCTTACATATTTATCACTTTACCTGCTTCTATCAATAACCAGGAGAGAGATGGGGATACATCTTGGAGATTAACATCTCAGGTTTGGAAGTTGAACCTGCATTCTGCTTTCATCCTAATTCCAATCTTAGCTCTTCTGCTTCTGCGTTATGACTAGATTATTCCATGGACAGTTTCAGTTGCCAGAAAGAGTTCGTGTTGTTAAGGTAAAGTCTTAGTTTAAGGTAAAGAATTGTTTAGCCCTAAAGGATATCAGGAATTTTATATGTCGTGTATGAATTCTTATGCCAGGAAACCATGGAAGATTGACATTACACCTCTCACTTATTCATACATGTAGCGTAGCAAATGAACCTGTGAGTTCATTTGTTTTAATAAGCACTTCTAAGAAAATATGCAATTTTTCTCATGTGCAATAATCAGCAATTGACTAAAATCTGCCACTCATTATATTCCAAAACTCTAGTTCTTATATATATGATCTTGGTTACACTCTGCTGAGCATTCTATAACCCTTAGAAGTGTGTAATAGAGCTAGAATGAAACATCTCAGACTCAGAACAGAGACCGTTTGCCTCATTGTCAGAGAGAATAGCCATGCGGTGATCCACAGGGATTAATCAATGAGGAAGCGAGCCTAGAGACCCCTCTAAGATCTATCTTCATTTTTCTTCGTAGCTTGAGCTTCCTTTGTTTTGTTTTATTCAGAATCCCTGAGACCCTGAAGAAAAATAAGTCTTTAAATATCTGCAGTGTGACTCACTCCATTTTATCATAATCCTGCTTTGTGTGTGTGTGTGTGCGCGTGTGTGTGTGTGTGCGCGCGCGCGCGCACGTGTTGTTTTAAAGGGAATGTAAGAAAGTTTATAAATCTTAGCTGGTCTCTGCCCCCACCTAATAAGCTTGTGAAATATCAACATAAAACATGGGGGGAAATCAAACCATCTTCTAGGAGATCAATAAAGGAGGAGAGAAGCCCTTTGATCTGTGTAGTAATCACTCTCTTCATCCTTTAAGGGTTAGCAGCAGGGCATGGTAACATAATCAAAACAGTCCTTTATTTGGCTAGATTCAGGAGTACCCACCTCTTTGAAAATGGCATGTGAAATATTTGAAAATCGCAAAATGCTTGATGACATCAGTGTAACCTGTACCTTAGGTTTGAAAATGTTGCAAAGCCAGTATTGCGTGTTCTATAAAGAAAAATAAAATGTCACATGTGAGTACTGCTTTAAATACCCATGAAGCCCACTTTCTGTTATTTCCATTTAAATTACTGTGCTAACTTTCAGGTACAGGCCAAGTGGGGTTGCTCATGCCTGTAATCCCAGCACTTTGGGAGGCCAAGACAGGCAGATCACTTAAGGCCAGGAGTTCGAGACCAGCCAGGCCAATATGGCAAAACCACATCTTTACTAAAAATACAAATATTAGCCAGGCATGGTGGCACATACTTGTACTCTCAGCTACTCCAGAGGCTGAGGCATGAGAATCACTTGAAACCAGGAGGCCAAGGTCGTAGTGGGCTGAGATTGTGCCACTGTGCTCCAGCCTGGGCAACACAGCAAGACTCTGTCAAAAACACACACACACACACACACACACACACACACACACACACACACACACAAGAAAACCCTTTAGGTACATAAACTTATTTTGTGCTAAGAAAAATAAATGTATTCTTACAATTTAGATGTTTTTCAGGAACTTAGAGACATCTGCTGATAT
>PVKP010028965.1:12854-24220 GCA_004027715.1 Plecturocebus donacophilus | reverse complement strand
TCCACCTGCCTTAGCCTCCCAAAGTGCTGGGATTACAGGCGTGAGCCACTGCGCCTGTCCTCTTTTGGATTTTCTACATAAATAATAATTTTATCTTCAAACAAAGACAATTTTATTTCTTCTTTCCCCATCTTTTTATTTTCTTTTCTTATTGCATTAGCTAGGACTGTCAGTACAATATTGAAAGGGCGTGGTGAGAGAGAACATCCTTCCCTTGTTCCTGGTCTTTGTGGGAAAACTTCTAGTTTCCCACCATTGAGTATGATATTAACTGTAGCGTTTTTTGCCGATGTTCTTTATCAAGTGAGAAAGTTCCCCTTTATTCCTAATTTGGTGAGAGTTTTTATCATGAATGGGTGTTCGATTTCATCAGTGCTTTTTCTACATCTCTTGATGTGATGATGTGATTTTTCTTCTTTAGCCTATTGATGTGGTGAATTACATTAATTGATTTTCAAATGTTGAACCAGCTTTGCATACCTGGGCTATATCCCACTTGGTCATAGTGTATAATTCTTTTTATACATAATAAGATTCAATTTGCTTATATTTTGTTGAGGATTCCTGCACCTGTGTTTATAGGAGATATTGGTCTATAGTTTTCTTTTCTTGTAATATTTGTGTCTGCTGTTGATATTAGGATAGTGCTGGCCTTATAGAATGAGTTAAGAAGGATTTCCTCTGCCTCTGTCTTCTGAAAGAGATTGTAGAGAATTTGTATAATTTCTTCCTTAAGTGTTTGCTAGAATTTTAAGGCCAGGTGCAGTGGTTCACTTCTGTAATCCCAACACTTTGGGAGGCCAAAGTTGGCCGATCACCTAAGGTCAGTAGTTCGAGACCAGCCTGGCCAACATGGTAAAACCTCGTCTCTAATAAAAATACAAAAATTACCCAGGCGTGGTGGCAGGTGCCTGTAATTCCCAGCTACTTGGGAGGCTGAGGCAGGAGGATCACTTGAACCTGGGAGGCAGAGGTTGCAGTGAGCCAAGACCGTGCCACTGCACTCCAGCCTGGGTGACAGAGTAAGGCTCTCTCTCAAAAAAAAAAAAAAATTTTTCCAGTAAACCTATCTGAGCCTGATGCTTTCTGTTTTTAAGATTTGTTTTTAAAATAGAGGATTAAGGGATCCTGGTCAAAGGTTTGATTGTGTGTGTCTGTGTGTGTGTGTGTGTGTGTGTGTGTGTGTGATTTGAAAGCAGCATATGTTCATTATTAAATAAACAAACTGTATAGAAATATATCAAGTAAAAAGAAGTGAAAGTTGGCTGAGCACAGTGGCTCACACCTGTAATGCCAGCACCCTTGGGGGCCGAGGCAGGGGATCAATGAGGCCAGGAGTTGGTGACCAGCCTGGGTAACATGGCAAAACCCCATCTCTATTAAAAAAAAAAAGGTAAAAGTTTCTCAAGACCCATTTTCCCCAGACACACTCCACAAGAGTGACCACCATTAAGGATTTGCTATGGAATTTTTTCAAACATTTCCTGTGCCTGGTTTGAAGACAGATAGATAGATAGATCGATCCATATATGCATGTCTATGTACATAGAGAGAAAGAGAGATTTTTTCTTTGTCTGACAATGGAAGTTATTTTGAATTTTTTTTTTTTTTTGAGACAGAATTTCTCTCTTGTTCCCTAGATTGGAGTGCAATGGCACGATCTCAGCTCACTGCAACCTCCGCCTCCTGAGTTCAAGCGATTCTCCTGCTTCAGCCTCCCAAGTAGCTGGGATTACAGATGCCCGCCACCACACCCTACTAATTTTTGTATTTTTTTAGTAAAGACAGAGTTTCTCCATGTTGGCCAGGCCAGTCTCAAACTCCTGACCTCAGGTGATCCACCTGCCTTGGCCTTCCAAAGTGCTGAGATTACAGGCGTGAGCCACCATGCCCGGCCAATTTTTTTTTTTGAGATGGAGTTTCAGTGTTGTTGTCCAGGCTGGAATGCAATGGCATGATCTCAGCTCACTGCAACCTCTGCCTCCCGGGTTCAAGCAAATCTCGTGCCTCTCGGCCTCCTGAGTTTTGTTTTGTTGTTTTTTGAGATAGAGTCTCGCACTATCGCCCAGGCTGTAGTGCAGTGGCACGATCTCAGCTCACTGTAATCTCCACCTCCTGGGTTTAAGCAGTTCTCCTGCCTCAGCCTCCCGAGTAGCTGGGACTACAAGTGTGTGCCACCACGCCCAGCTAATTTTTTTGTATTTTTAGTGGAGACAGTGTTTCACCATGTTGGCCAGGATGGTCTCCATCTCCTGACCTCGTGATCCGCCCGCCTTGGCCTCCCAAAGTGCTGGGATTACAGGCGTGAGCCACCTCGCCCGTCCTGTTTTGTTTTGTTTTGAGATGAAGTTTCACTCCTGTTGCTCAGGCTGAAGTGCAACGGCATGATCTCGGCTCACTGCAACCTTTGGCTCCTGGATTCTAGCAATTCTCCTGCCTTAGCCTCCCAAGTAGCTGGGATTACGGGCATGTACACCACATGCTTGGCTAATTTTGTATTTTTAGTAGAGACAGGGTTTCTCTATGTTGGTCAGGCTGGTCTCGAACTCCTGATCTTATGATCTGCTCACCTCGGCCTCCCAAAGTGCTAGCATTAAAGGCATGAGGCACCTCGCCTGGCCACGCTGCAATCTTTGTAGACAAAAATTAGCCAGGCCTGGTGGTGTGCCACCATGCCAGGCCAGGATAGATCATTTTTAGCAGGAGCGAAATTTAAATTTTTTCACTTTTTTCCTAAATATAGAAATGCAACATGTCATTGTAGAAAATAACATTTTTAAATAAAGGATTTAAAATCATCCCTAGCCCTCTATATAGAAATGACCAATAGTAACATTTTAGAGTATTTCTCTCGGGGTGTAAAAGAAGGGCACAAGTCATAAATATATAAAAATACAAAATTAGCTGGGTATGGTGGTGCATGCCTATAATCCCAGCTACTCTGGAGGCTGAGGCAGGAGAATCACTTGAACCTGGGAGGCAGAGGTTGCAGTAAGCTGAGATTGCACCATTGCACTCCAGCCTAGGCAACAAGGATCAAACTACATCTCAAAAAAAAAAAAATCTGTAAACAGCAATAATAATTGTACTTGCCCCATAAGATTGTTCTAAAGAGGAAACAGGCTGGGCGCAATTGTTCACACCTGTAATCTCAGCACGTTGGGAGGCCGGGCTGGGCAGATTGCTTGAGAACAGGAGTTGGAGACCAGGCTGGCCAACATGGTGAAACTCTGTCTCTACCAAAAAAAATATATATATATATTAACCAGGCCAGGCATGGTGGTATGCGCCTACAGTCCCAAGTACTCCGGAGGCTAAGGTGGGAAAGTCGCTTGAACTCAGGAGGCGGAGGTTGCAGTGAGCAGAGATCATGCCACTTCACTTCAGCCTAGGCCACAGAGTGAGACCCTGTCTCTAAATAAATTGAAAATGAGTGAATACATATTAACCACTTGGAACAATACTCAGCTCATAGCAGGCACTGAATATATGAGCTGCTCTTCTTGTTACTCCCGGGGGCCTGCCCTCAGGGGAACTGGTGTTGAAGGTGTATCAGCCCACCTGGAATGGATTAGGTGAGGGGTGCCATGGGATCTGTGCCTGTTTCCCAAGAACATCCAGGCAGAGAGGGTGTCTCTGAGTGCCAAGCTTGCAATAATGCACTTTTGTCCACACTGACAGTATCCCCACTAGCGTGATTCCTGGTGCTCCATTTGGGGAAACTGAGAAGTAGAAAACCTGGGGCAACTTAATGACAAGCTCTTAACTTGGTGACATTGGTGAGCTCTTAACTTCACTTTTCAGAGAGGGTTGATGCTTAGGCAAGGTTTGGGACCTCCCAAGACAGCACTTGTCTCCCTAAGTGAGAGTCCGAAGAAGAGAGCCTTGGACTCAACCTTTAAAACAACCTGTGGGCCGGGCATGGTCTCTCAAGCCTGCAATCCCAGCACTTTGGGAGGCTGAGGCAGGAATCGCTTGAACTCGGGAAGCAGAGGTTTCTGTGAGCCGAAATCGCGCCATTGCACTCCAGCCTTGGTGACAGAGCGAGACTCCACCTAAAAACAAAAACAAAAGACATTACTGAGAGAGAAAAGGAAAATGAGATGCAGAATATATACTGAAGTAGAGTGGATAGACAAAGGTCACTGCTGAAGCATTATTCCTAAGAGTTTGATTTTTTTTTTAATAAAAGGAACATGTACATTATACATTTTTAAAAATCTTAGTGGTTAGAGTTTTTTTCTTTCTTTGAGGCAGGATCTCACTTTTTCATCCAGGCTGAAGTGCAATGGCATAATCTTGGCTCACTGCAACCTTTGCCTCCTGGGCTCAAGTGATCCTCCCATCTCAGCCTCCCAAGTAGCTAGGACTATAGGCTCATGCCACCATGTCCAGCTAATCTTTGTATTTTTAGTAGAGATGGGGTTTCACAATGTTGACCAGGCTGGGAGGTTATAGTTTTTGAAAATAAATTGAGTTATTTCAAAAACCATTGGCTCTCCATCATTGAAGAAGTTCAAACAAGGGCTTCATGGACCATTCAGAAGGCTGGTAAAGGACTATGGTTCCAAATTAGTTTCCATCAGATGATGCATTGAATTTTTTTTTTTTTTTTTTTTTTTTGAGATGAAGTCTTACTCTGGCGCCAGGCTGGATTGCAGTGGCATGATATTGGCTCACTGCAACCTCCGCCTCCTGGGTTCAAGCGATTCTCCTGCCTTAGCCTCCCAAGTAACTAGGACTACAGTCACACACCACCATGCTCAGCTAATTTTTGTATAATTTAGTAGAGACAAGGTTTCACCATGTTGGCCAGGATGATCTCGATCTCCTGACTTCATGATCCACCTGCCTCTGCCTCCCAAAGTGCTGGGATTACAAGCATGAGCCACTGCGCCCAGCCCTGAATTTTTTATATAAGAAAATGCATTCCACTTCAAGTACAGTTGTTTGTTCTGAGCCTTCCCCAAGAGTCTGGCTGTTCAGGTATTCTTTATTTTATGAAACGCAGTATATATAGACTATGGGTTTTTTCTCTCATAACCTTACTTGGCAACAATTTTACTTTTTGGTCTCAAAATTTTGGGGGAAATTTTACTTGTCTTTGAAATGTAAATTTCTGAGCAGTATGGTTGTGGGGAAAATGAATATTTTGGTTAGGTTGAATTAGGTACCTCTGAGACCCCTTTCTGACCCTGAGATTCATTTCAGGGCTGCAGACTGGATTTCTTATGCCAGTGAGTCATTCAACAAACGTGAGCTTTTGGATGGGAGATTGTGTAAAAGATGTAGGCGATCAGCACAGCTCTGCTTCTACAACTATTGTACGGTTTTTTGCATATACACTCCTGGCAGTGAGTCAGTATGTTTGAGGGACTGCTGCCCTATGACCCTGAACAAACAGCAGCCTCAAGCATCCTTCCATTCAAATTAGCAAGTGTACACTGATGGGAAATCTCTGTGCTGTGTGCTATAGACCAGGAGGTGTTATTGAGGTGAGTCTAGGGGATGTCTAACCCCCAGGAGCTTATAGTCTGATATCCTTCAAATATAAAAGACAGTTTTGTTATCACAACTTCTGAGAGCCTCAATTTCTTCATATATAAAATGGGAATAAGACGAATGCATCAAAAAGCCACAGAGATGCAGATCTCCCTACTTCCCTTACTTCCACCTGAGCTGGAAAGAACCAGACTCTGAGAGGTAGACGATGTAAGCAAAACAGAATGGATAAGCTGGGTGCAGCGGCGCGTTCCTGTAGTCCCAGCTACTAGAGAGGCTTAAGCTCAAGAGTTTGAGTCCAGCATGGGTGACAGACTGAGAACCTTTTTATTTTTGGACATGGGGGTCTTGCTCTAACACCCAGACTGAAGTGCAGTGGCTCAGTCACAGCTCACAGTAGCCTTGACCTCCTTAGCTCAAGCAATCCTCCCGCCTCAATTCCCCAAGTTTCCAGGACTACAGGTGTGTGCCACCACACCTGGCTAATTTTTTAAGTTTTTATGGAGATGATCTCGCTGTGTTGCAGAGGCTTGGTCTCAAATCCCGGGCTCAAGCCATACTCGATCTCAAGCCCCAGAATAGCTGGGACAACAGGTGTGTGTTATTACAGCCAGCTAATTTTTTATTCGAGACAGAGTCTCGCTCTGTCGCCCAGGCAGGAGTGAAGTGGTGAGGTATTGGCTCACTGCAACCTCCACCTCCCAGGTTCAAGCCATTCTCCTGCCGCAGTCACTTGCATAGCTGGGATTACAAGCGCCTACCTCCACGCCCAGCTAATTTTTGTATTTTTAGTGAAGACAGGGTTTCACCATGTTGGCCATGCTGGTCTCGAACTCCTGACCTCAGGCGATCCACCCCTGTCAGCCTCCCAAAGTGCTGGGATTACAAGTGTGAGCCACCACGCCTGGCCAGACCCAGCTAATTAAAAAAAATTTTTTTTTGTAGAGATAGTCTTGCTATGTCACCCAGGCTTGGACTTGAACTTTTGGGCTGCAGTGATCCTCCTGCCTCAACCCTCTGAGGATCTGGGAGGACTGCTTGAGCCTGAGAGGATGAGGCTGCAGGGAGCCATGATCAGGCCATCACACTCCACCCTCAGTGACAGCAAGACCCTGTCTCAAAAACAAAACAAAAACAGAATGGCTTCCAATCAAAGCTTGATTGTCACTAGCCCACAAATAAACATATTTAGGAAGAAAGGTTCATTGGCCCTGGATACTTTTTTTTTTTCAAGACAGAGTCTTGCTCTGTTGCCCAGGCTGGAGTGCAGTGGCACAGCTCACTGCAACCTCTACCTCCTGGGTTCAAGCAATTCCCCCGCCTCAGCCTCCCAAGTAGCTAGGATTACAGGCATGTGCCACCACGCCCGGCTAATTTTTGTATTTTTAGAAGAGACAGGGTTTCACCATGTTGGCCAGGCTGGTCTGGAACTCTTGACCTTGTGATGTATCTGCCTCGGCCTCCTAGAATGCTAAGAGGCGTGAGCCACTGAGCCCGACCAACCCTAGGTATTTTAAATAAAAAAAAAATCGACCAGGCACAGTGGGTCATGCCTGTAATCCTAGCACTTTGGGAGGCTGAGGCAGGTGGATCACCTGAGGTCAGGAGTTTGAGACCAGCCTGGCCAACATGGTGAAACCTGTCTCTAAAAAAAAAAAAAGCAAGCAAGAAGCCAGTGAGTGGAGAGGCACCCTTGCGTGGCCTGGCAATTTTCACTACTCCCAGCCTGAGTCCCCAACACTGGAACCCTTTGGCTGACTCCCTTAATTCTTCTCCCTCACTCACCAAGTCCCCTTGGGACTCCCCACTGACTACCCCTGGGGAAGAGCCTACAGTAAGCGAATGTGCCAGCCAGAGGCCGTCAGCGCCTCTCTCCTGTCCACTTGGCACTTCTGTTTACCACCATCTGTTTATATTTGGCCATGGGGATGTGCCGCTGTCTTAGGGCGCTGGTTACCATGAGTCCAGCCCGGGCGTAGGGGCCACTCTGGATGTGCTGCCACCCCACATTTTGGAGCCTGTGAGGCTGAGGAGGTGGCCCAGGAATGAGATACTCTTGCTCATGTCAAGCTACCTATGTGGCCTCAGAACCAACCTCCATAGGCAAACCACGGTTTCACCTTTCCCTTGCTTGAGTTTCTCCAACTCAAGCTCACAGTGTTCTTGTGAAGATGAATTGATTAGTGGAAGAGAAAGTGCTTTCAAAAATAGATAAGCATTATATGCATGTAAATTATGACGATCATGTATGTATAAACTCTTTGAAAAGTATAATGTGCCATATGAATTACCCTAATTCTGTTGGAAGCCAAGAACTGTGGGGCATTGACAGTTAGGCTTAAGAGAAATACCAGATTGCCCATGCGCCCCCATCCCCCTTTTGGGTTTAAATTGATAAAAGTGTCAGAGTTTACCCAGAGGAAGAACTAAGATGGGAACTAAACGGTGCTGTGGGTTCAACAGATGGCTGCCTCTCTGTGACCCTGGCTAAGTTGGGCTGTTGTTGAGTAATAACATAGGCACTTGGGACCCTCCATCAGGAGCCCTCTGCAGACAGCTGTGGGTTTCCAGTCAAGTTCAAAGGCAGCCTGCACCATCATGGGGCCCTAGCAACCCCCAGTACTCCTTTTAGAGGGGAGGGGGCTGGCATCTGGTTAACCAGTTCTTACTGATGATGCTACCCCCTGCCAGAAAGGCCACCTGAGGTGAATACATGCTAATGTTATACATCTGGTGTAGCACAAGTGTTTCTTTTCAAGATGGTACACTCTAAGTGACTTGGGTGTGTGTTTATATTTAGAAATCACTCATGGAGTTGGAAGTGGGTGTGGGTGCAGGAAAGATAGTATCACATGAGTTGTGCTAGGCACTGTTCTTTTTTTGTTGTTTTGTTTTGTTTTTTGGGGTTTTCTTTTTTGAGATGAAGTCTTGCTCTGTTGCTTTTTTTTTTTTTTTTTGGATGGAGTCTTCCTCAGGCTGGAGTGCAGTGGTGCGATCTCAGTTCACTGCAACCTCCGCCTCCTGAGTTCAAGTGATTCCCCTGCCTCAGCCTCCTAAGTAGCTGGGATTACAGGCACATGCCACCACACCCAGCTAATTTTTGTATTTTTAGGAGAGATGGGTTTTCGCCATGTTGGCCAGGCTGGTCTTGAACTCCTGACCTCAGGTGATCCCCCTGCTTCAGCCTCCCAAAGTGCTGGGATTACAGGCGTGAGCCACTGCACTCAGCTGCTAGGCACTGTTCTAAGGGTTTTAATGTGTTATCTCTAATGCTCACCCAAAAAAGCCCTGTGTGGTATATCCTGTTTATACTGAGCAACAGAAAGCCTAATTAACTGTTTATGATTGTACAACTATTAGAAAGTAAGAGAACTAGGATTTAAACCAGGCAGAAAATCTGACAGTGAAATCAGAGCTTTTTATTATTATTATTATCGTTTTTCCAATGCACAACTATGGCAGAGCAAGACTTGTCAAGGTCATGCAGCTGGTACGTGGCGGATCTGGGAATACAACCCAGGTCAGTCCAACTCCAGGACTTACAGAGATAACCACTACTCTATTCTACATCCACGGTTGCTTTTAATATTCAATCATACATTATAGTACGGTAGTATATAACATAGTACAATTTTCTTTTTTTTTTTTTTTTGAAATGGAGTTTCACTCCTGTTGCCCAGGCTGGAGTGCAATGGATCGAGCTCGGCTCACTGCAACCTTCTCCTCCTCAGTTCAAGTGATTCTTCTGCCTCAGCCTCCTGAGTAGCTGGGATTATGGGCATGTGCCACCACACCCGGCTAATTTTGTTTTTTTAGTGGAGATAGTGTTTCTCCACATTGGTCAGGTTGGTCTTGAACTCCCGACTTCAGGTGATCTGTCCCCCTTGGCCTCCCAAAGTGCTGAGATTACAGACATGAGCCCCTGTGCCCGGCCATAGTACAATTTTCTATTATAGAACAGTATTCTATTATAAGGTTATAATTATTTAATGAATCCTCTATGGTTGGATATTTTGGTTGTTTCCATTTTTAAACTATTATAAAATGCCAAGATTTTAAAAAAGAGAAATGGCAGTATGTTGTTTGGTTTATCAGTTTATTTATTTTAAAGGATTTAGGGCAGATGAGCTAAACTTTCAGAGGCTAGAAGTGGAGGCTTTGGATTGACTGCTTGAGTGGAGAATGAAATTCTGATTAGGAATTGTGCTAGTGTTAGAGAGAAAAGAACAGACTGTGTTTTAGCCCAGGGATTTGGCATTGCCTTCTGAGATAGAAAATTTGGGGATTCATTTCAAAAATAACTGTAATTCCCCCTTTGGATATTTTAGTGTTCTCTACCATTTTCCAGCCCAATATCTCATTGGCATTACCCAGGCACATTACCCATGGGTGGGGTTGAGCAGAGAGGAAAGCTGTTCTCTTCCCCACCTCAGCCATGTGCAATCATCTGGAATCACACCATCTGGTCATCCGTGTCCCTTACCCCTTCTGCCCCTCTCCAACACACACACACACACACACACACACACACACACACACACACACACACACACACACATTTATGTGGGGTTTCACTACGTTGCCCAGGCTGGTCTTGAACTCCTAAGGTAAAGCAATCCTCCCATCTCAGACTTCCAAAGGGCTAGGATTACAGGCATGAGCGACTGCACCCAGCCTCAGTCTCCCTTTGACGTTACCCCCTCAAATTCTACATTCAGGCCCAAAACAGACAAGGAGGTATGAGGCTGTCATATGTGGTAATGCTGTCCTCAGCATGGTACTGTGCATTTTCCAGGCACCATCTCTATCATCCTTACAACAGCTTTAGGTGATGGGGAAACTTATGCAACCACCATTTTATAAAGGAGGAAAAGAAGGTTTTAGGAGGTTAAGCCTGGTTATGTGTCCATGGTCACATAACCAGGGCCTGATGGAGCTGGGATTCAGAGCCAAGGCTATCTGAACTCCATGGCCACATCATGTTCACCACCATATACTCTTTTCAGCCTTCATGATGTAGTATAAGCAGAGGACATTGTAGCTCTAGGGGAAAATCTTCAGAAAAATCAGTAAGAACACATTCAATTACCTGAATTATGTGTATATAGGATGGGCTCACTTACAGAATGTTAGAACTGCAGAGGATCCTGGAATTACCTCTTTTCTATCTTATTTCAAAATTGGGGCAATTGAGGTCCAGAGAGATCAACTGACTTGCCCAAGGGCAAGATGGTGGCCCAACCAGATTAGATCCAAGGTCTTCTCACACCCACCTTGTGGCTCCTTGAGAGGCAAACCCCTCTTAGATCCAAACAGCTCTTAGATCTACTTTGTAGGGAGCATGGTGACCAAAAGCGTGAATCAGTGGGGCAGGTTTAGGGGAAGCAGGAGCAGTTTAGCACAATGGGGCAATGCCAGCATTCACGGGAGATGTGGACCCACAGGATACTCTGATTCTCTTCTCCCTACTCTAGCAGACACCTAAGTCCCAATTCCACCATACGATGGGCTAGAAGGGAAGGCAGTGGCTGGCAGGAATGATGGTCTAGTAATTAAGAACCTGGGTTCTAGACTGGGTGCAGTAGCTCAGGCCTGTAATCTCAGCACTTTGGAAGTCTGAAGTGGGTGGATCATGAGGTCAAGAGATTGAGACCATCTTGGCTAACATGGTGAAACCCTGTCTCTACTAAAAATACAAAAATTAGCTGGGCATGGTGGCACCTGTAGTTCCAGTTAATTGGGAGGCTGAGGCAGGAGAATCGCTTGAATCTGGGAGGCAAAGGTTGCAATGAGCCGAGATCGCACCACTATACTATAGCCTAGCAACAGAGCAAGACTCCCTCTCAAAAAAAAAAAAAAAAAAA
>PVKP010028965.1:0-12754 GCA_004027715.1 Plecturocebus donacophilus | reverse complement strand
AGAATTGCTTGAACCCAGGAGGGTGAGGCTACACTGAGCCAAGGTCATGCCACCGCACTCCAACCTGGGTGAACCTGGGTGACAGAGCAAGACTCCGTCTCAAAAAAAAAAAACCTGGGTTCTGACACTGGACAGACCTGGATTCATATCTAGGTAAGGTACTCCACTTCTCTGAGCCTCTGTTTCCTTATCCACAAAATGGGGATTATAAATATGTATCATCCTGGAGCCAGGCTCAGTGGCAGGTGCCTGTAGTCCCAGCTACCCAAGAGGCTGAGGTGGGAGGATGGGAGGATCACTTGAGCCCAGGAGGTCAACTTTAGTCTGGGCAATGTAGTTAGACCTTGTGTTTAAAAGCAAAACAAAACCAAAAAACTAAATACTTATCATCTAGAGCCACTGTGAGAATGAAATGAATAATGCTTCTAAAGAAACTGGAGGCTGGGTGCGGTGGTTCCTGCCTGTAATCCCAACACTTTGGGAGGCCAAGGTGGGTGGATCACCAGAGGTCAGGAGTTCAAGACCAGCCTGGCCAACATGGTGAATACCCATCTTTACTAAAAATTAAAAAATTAGCTGGGCATGGTGGCGCACGCCTGTAATCCTAACTACTCGGGAAGCTGTGGCAGGAGAATCACTTGAACCTGGGAGGTGGTGGTTGCAGTGAGCTGAGATCGCGCCATTGGGCGACCTCCAGCCTGGGCAACAGAGCGAAACTCTGTCTCAAGAAAACAAAACAAAACAAAAAAAGAAACTAGAGGAAGTTTGTGGAAAGAAGAGAATTTTGGGGTTGAGTTGGTGGGAAAAAAGAACACAAAATTGGTAACCAAATAGTGACTTAAAAAAAAACCCAAAAGGCCAAGTATTTCTCAATTTCATCTGATTCATTATTTCTCACAGGCACTGTCAGTGAGGCACCCATTTGACTTTCCCCATGTGGAAGTGCAGGGGTGTGGTGTGTGGGGACGTCTCTGTGTCTCATCTTTGGTGAAGAGTGAAGGATGGGTTAGATTTACTTCCATAATACAGGCTTGCTTTTTACTTCCTGTTTTGAAAGGGATAGGAGATTGAGAGGAAGTGAGGTTGTTAATATAAACTTGAAGTCCAGATTCTTTCTAAAGGATATCCCCTCTGCTATATGACCTCAAATGAACCTCTCACTGTCTCAATTGTCTTCTTACCACAGGCTTATTAAGCTGGCCACAAAATAGGCACTTTCCATTCAGCGTCTTATTCAATTCTCAAGACGAGCCTGCAAGATAGGTATCACCATCCATTTTGTTTTTTATTTTTATTTTATTTTTCTTAGAGATGAGGTCTTCCTATGTTGCTTAGACTGGACTTGAACTCCTGGGCTTAAGCAGTCCCACCTCAGCCTCCCAAGTAGCTGGGACTACAGGCATGCACCACCTTGCCCAGCTCACCCTTCCATTTTAGAGCAAACCACTGAGGTTCAGGGAGATTAAGTGACTTGTCTCAGGCCACACAGCACACAGGAAGCAAGTGGCAGATCTGTGATTTAAGCCTAGATTTGACACCAAAGTTCATGTGCTTTCAGGTATACCCAGAGTAGATTCTGTTTTTGTTTTTGTTTTTGTTTTTTTAAGACAGTTTCGCTGTTGTTGCCCAGGCTAGAATGCAGTGGCACCATCTTGGCTCACTGCAACCTCCGCCTCCCAGGTTCAAGCGATTCTCCTGCCTTAGCCTCCCAAGTAGCTGGGATTACAGGCATGTGCCACCATGCCCGTATTTTTAGTAAAGATAATTTTGTATTTCTAGTAAAGATGAGGGTTTCACCATGTTGATCAGACTGGTTTCAAACTCCTAAATTTAGGTAATCCACCCACCTCGGCCTCCCAAAGTGCTGCGATTATAGGCATAAGCCACTGAGCCACCAAACCCAGCCAGATTCTGGTTTTATAGGATCTAAAGCTTATGTAATCTAGGGAGCCCTATTTTTTTTTAAGAGATGGGGGTCTCACTATGTTGCCCAGGCTGTAGTGCAGTGGCTATTCACAGGCGCGATCCCACTACTGATCAGCACTGGAGTTTTGACCTGCTCCATTTCCAACCTGGACAGGTTCACCCCTCCTTAGGCAGCCTGGTAGTCCCCCTCTCCCAGGAGGTCACCATATTGATACTGCACTTAGTGTGGACACCCGATCGGCACAGTGTACTACAGCCCAGAACTCCCGGGCTCAAGTGATCGTCCCACCTCAGTCTCCCAGGTAGCTGGGACTACAGGCAAGCGCCACCGTGCCCGGCAAGGAGTCCTCTTTAAACAGCAATACAGAGGCTGGGCATGGTGGCTCATGCCTGTAATCTCAGCACATTGGGAGGCTGAGGCGGGCAGATCACCTGAGGTCAGGAGTTTGAGACCAGCCTGGCCAACATGGCAAAACCCCATCTCTACTAAAAATACAAAATTATCCAGGCATGGTGGCACATGCTTGTCATCCCAGCTACTCAGTAGGCTGAGACTGGAGAATCGCTTGAACCCAGGAGGCGGAGGTTGCAGTGAGCTGAGATTGTGCCACTGCACTCTAGCCTGGGTGACAGAGTGAGACTCCATCTCAAAACAAACAAACAAAGAAACATTACAAAATTACAGATATAAAAGATGCAAAAGTGAATATTTATTTAGATTTTAAAATGAAATCACAGCATATTAGGAAAAAAGAGCTGAAACATCAAGATCACAAACATCTCAAAATCCAGAAAAATAACATTATTTGTGTTAACTCCTTGATACTTCTCTATAATATCTTTTTTTCCTATGTCTTTGTTGTTGTTGTTTTTAAGATGGAGTCTCGCTCTGTCGCCCAGGCTGGAGTGCAGTGGTGTGATCTGGCTCACTGCAACCTCCGCCTCCCGGGTTCAAGTGTTTCTCCTGCCTCAGCCTCCCGAGTAGCTGAGACTACACGTACCTGCCACCACACCCGGCTAATTTTTGTACTTTTTTTTTGTTTTTCTTGAGATGGGGTTTCACCATGTTGGCCAGGCTGGTCTCAAACTCCTGACCTCAGGTGATCCTCCCGCCTTGGCTTCCCAAAGGCCTAGGATTACAGGTGTGAGCCACCACGCCCAGCCAATTTTTGTACTTTTTTAGTAGAGACAGGGTCTCACCATATTGACCAGGCTGGTCTTGAACTCCTGACCTTGTGATCTGCCCCCCTCCACCTCCCAAAGTGCTGGGATTATAGGCGTGAGCCACCACACCTGGCCTGTTGTTGTTGTTGTTTTCTTTATCCCTTATCTCAAAAGGTATCAATTTTGTTTGTTTTTTAGAGTCGGAGTCTTGCTTTGTCACCTGGACTGGAGTACCATGGTATAATCATGGCTTGAACTTCTGTGCTCAAGCAATGCTCCTGCCTTAGCCTTCCAAATAACTGGGATTACAGGCCTGATTTTCCTAGGTTTTTTGGCTACATCCTATGTGGCTGCATCTTCATATGATAATAATTTTGTAATATTTTCCATAGAATAAAAAAAAACTATTCCTCTAGCATGACTGATTATAAGCCTTTTTTATTATTGATAGTCCAGAAAAGCTTATTTCAGCTTCACAAGTCATTATTGGTAATGCCATAAAAATATTAGGATTAGTGTCAAATTTAGGACATCAAAGTTTCTTCCATATAGGAGCCATAAGATTTTAGGGTGTTTTTTCTGGTGCACAATGAGTCATCTAAAATAATCTTTGAATTGATGACACGTTATATCCCGTTTGCTGTCAGCTAAATGTTATCTTCAGTGATATCAGCATTTTCTGTCAATTCAGCAAGAAATTCTACTCTTTCCCAGTAAGGCTTCTCCTCTCCTACAACTTTAGATGGAATGGAGATAGTTTACATTCAGAAAAGACTAATAATTAAACTCCCTTCTTATAAACGTCTGACCTTTTAAAGGGAATTTATTACAAAATCCTGGGTGCAAAAACATTTGAAGCATTTAGAATGATTTGGCCTACACAAGGGAAGGCTGGAGAAGGCAAATGAATAACCACCTTCAAGGATGTGGACATGAGTGGGGGTTAGAACCTCCAGGATGTGTCTGAGACTTTGATTCTGGGGACTGGGGAAAGAATCATGCAGCTGCATAGCTAACAGGTTCTGCAAGTCACTTTGACGCACTAAAATGGACACAATGGATAAGAAAGTCTGTGAGTGAGTACAGCTAAAAATTGCCTCAGTGTGGAATCCAAGTATGAGCTTCGCTACTCAAAGTGTGTCCCAGCAGCTGCCGTGGGGAGATAGATAGAAATGCAGATTCCTGGGCCCTACCCAGAAGTGTTGGATTAGAATCTGCATTTACCAAAGTTCCAGGGGATTCATGTGCAGGTTATTGTCTAAGAAGGGTGGACTAGGCCACCGCGGTGGCTCACACCTGTAATCCCAGCAATTTAGGAGGCTGAGGCGGGTGAATCATCACGAGGTCAGGAGTTCGAGACCAGCTTGGCCAACATGGTGAAATCACGTCTCTTAAAAAAAAAAAAAAAGAAGAAGAAGAAGCCTGGACTAGAGACTTGAGAAGATATGATGTTCGTTGTGGGCTTGCAAAAAAAAGAGAGAGAGAGACTTGAGAAGGAACTTGCTGATGTGTCCTGGCCCAGCTAGGCTCTTCATCTCTTTTCCTCTCTGTGTTCTTAGCCTTGGGAGCTGGCCTCTCCTCCAGCAGTCATCCTACTGTGTTGATTCATTACATCTCTATTTCCCCTCCCACTGGACTGTAAACCTAGAGGGCACAGATATGTTCCTCTTTGATTCCAGCCCCTCACAGAGCTTGGCACACAGGAGTTACCATCTGTGGAATGCCGTCTGTGTGCCAAGATCCTTGCCTGTCTTAGCTCACTTGGCCTTCGCCTCAAGCTTGTAGGTTGAAGCAAACATCCCCATTTTATAGATGAAGAAACCAAGGCTCAGTCACTTGCCCAGTATCATAAGTGACAGAGCTAGGAATCAAATCCGGGGATATTTGATTCCAAAGCTTTCAGTAGGGAATCAGTAAATGCTTGTTGAATTACTTATTAATTTTTCATTCAAGCATTCATTATTATTATTTATTCATTGAAGAGACTTAGGATAGGAAGAAGATGTGCCTGTCTGGCCTTGGTGACTCTGCTGCACTGGGAATGGAAAAGTGACACTTACTCCTCCGTCTTCCCATCCCTTTCAGAATGCCCTTCTCCATGACTCAGCAGAGAAATCATGGGTCTGAAATCAGAGATGAGGCAAAGAAAACCTCAAAAATGTTTTTTTTTTCCCTGGAGGAATTTCCCTCTCATGTCATTCATTCCTTTGCTAGGGAATCCAGGAAGCTTTCGACCTGTGGTTAGCAGGCACTTAAAAAAAGGCCTGACACGAAGTCATGCTATATAACTATTGTTATATTATTATTAATTATGGAGCAGTTATTAATACCTGGAGACCTGAGTCCACTTGTGTTAAACTTCTCTTTCCATTTGTTCTAGTCTCGCCCCAGAATTTGTGTGAATTCTCAATTAGTCATGCTGTTGAGGGCTTAAGAGGGCAACTGCAAATGAGCGAATAAATTAATAAATTAGAAAGCTTGAGTTGCCATCTGAAATGATATTATTGTAATGGATGAAGAGGCCTGACTCAGTAGATGGTTGATTTGGGAATAACCACATCCAGTCTAGAAGGGGGCTGACCCTCAGAATTTCCAGCTATGGGATAGACAGACCTGCTTCACTAAGAGACAGTTTACTGGTAGATTGGTGAATTCTGTATGAAGATATACAGGCAACAGAAAAAGAATGTAATTCCTAGTGGGGTGGGGAGGGAGAGTATGCTGGTGGTCTCAGCCCTGGATGTGTTTCAGAATCACCTGGGGATAAACATATAGAATCTCGGCTCCATATCTAAGATTCTGATTTCCAGCTCTGGGAGAGTAACAGGGCCATCTGAATTCTCTTTTTTTAGACAGGGTTTCACTGTCACCCAGGCTAGAGTACAGTGGCGGCAATCATGGCTCACTGCAGCCTTGGCTTCCTGGGCTCAAGGGATCCTCCCACCTCAGCCCAAAGCAGGGAATACTGGCGTGCACCACCGTGTCCAGCTAAATTTTCAGTTTTTGTGGTGCTTGGATCTCACTGTGTTGCCCAGAAGGTGGCCATCAGAATTAACAAGCTTACCAGGCTTCAGGTCAGGACCTGAAGCCAAGCACTAAATATAATAACAGCACATACTATAAACTGGACATCTTAGGTATTTTCTCTTATCCTCATAACCAACCCTAAAGGCAATTTATATTATCCCCATTTTACAGGCAGGAATACTGAGTTTCAAGTAATTTTGCCAAGGTCACACACATCACAGCCCATATTTTAATTAAGCTCTCAGTCTAAAGGCTTATATTATTTTGCCATATCCCATACAGCAGGTCAGCCTGGAAGAACCTTCACAGAAATTGAAATTAAGATAATTAACTCAGATGTAAACTCTAAAATCTGTACATAATGGGTCAGACAAAGATATGCAAAGGCTTTAAAGAGACACAAAGGCTCTGAGCAAGTGTTAAGTTTGACCTTAACCCTATGGCCTCGATTAACATATCAAAAGGAAGAATGTGTCCTTTGGGGTGGGAAGGCACTGGGGCCAGTTAGTCTGGTACTTTGTGAGCTGAGGGAGGGGTCCTGGCCCTGGTAGAATTGTGATCTGGTTTTAAATCTTTCCCGTGGCTTCTGGTCTCTCCTGACCTTCCTGGCTGTTCTGTTTCCTTCCGTTTCTCCACCTGCCCCTTAAATGTGGATGTTCCTTGCATTCCACTCTCCCCATATACCCTGGATGACAGCATCCACTTCAGGGCTCAGCTGCCTGTGCTAAGGACTTCCAGAGGCATGCACCCCTGAGGTCCTAATTCAAGTCATCAAGGCAATTGAAGGATGTGGAAGAGGTGTTCTCAGACAGGACTGGAGTTCACATCCTAGCTGGGCACCTTACTGGCTGTGGGTCTTAGAAGTTACCTATAATTTTTATTATTATTGCGACAGAGTCTCTGTCGCCCAGGCTGGAATGAAGTGGCATGATCTTGGCTCACCACAATCTCTGCTTCCCAGGTTCAAGTGATTCTCATGCCTCAGCCTCCCGAGTAGCTGGGATTACTGATGCCTACCACCATGTCTGGTTAATTATTTGTATTTTTAGTAGAGACCAGGTTTCACCATTTTGGGCAGGCTGGTCTTGAACTCCTGACCTCAAGTGATCCGCCCACCTCTGCCTCCCAAAGTGCTTGGATTACAGGTGTGAGCCACCACACCAGGCCTCTGTCATTATTATGATGATGATTATTATTTTTTTGAGAAGGAGTTTTGCTCTTGCTGCTCAGGCTGGAGTGTAATGGCGCCATCTCAGCTCACTACAATCTCCACCTTCCAGGTTCAAGCAAATATCCTGCCTGATCCTCCTGAGTACCTGGGATTACAGGCATGCGCCACCATACCTGGCTAATTTTGTATTTTTAGTAGAGACCTGGTTTCTCCATGTTGGTCAGGCTGGTCTCTAACTCCTGACCTCAGGTGTTCTGCCTGCCTCGGCCTCCCAAAGTACTGGGAGTACAGCTGTGAGCTGCCACACTAGACCCCTGTCATTATTTTTTAATCTCCATTTCTTTACCTGTGAAATGAGATAGTAATGCTTACCATAAGTGATTGTTGCGACAGTGACAATAGACAACAGGCATTCCAGGCAGAGTAAGGACTCTATAAACGGTTCCTATTATGTCCAGCTGGTGTGGGGCTTCACTTGAGATGTCTGTGGGCACTTTAAAAGCAACATGTGGGACAGGCCTGGTGGCTCACACCTGTAATTCCAGCACTTTGGAAGGCTGAGGCCCGTGGATCACCTCAGGTCAGGAGTTCGAGAGCAGCTTGGCCAACATGGTGAAACCCTGTCTCTACTAAAAATACAAAAGTTAGTCGGGTGTGGTGGCAGGCACCTGTACTATTTGGGAGGCTGAGGCAGGAGAATCGCTTGAATCCGGGAGGTGGAGGTTGCAGTGAGTTGAGGTCATACCACTGCACTCCAGCCTGGGCAACAAAGAGCGAAACTCCATCTCAAAAAAAATAAAAAGCGGCCGGGCGCGGTGGCTCACGCCTGTAATCCTAGCACTTCGGGAGGCCGAGGTGGGTGGATCACCTGAGGTCAGGAGTTCAAGACCAGCCTGGCCATCATGGTGAAACCCCATCTTAAAAAAATAAAAATAAAAAATAAATAAAAAGCAACATGTGAAATAGAGAACCTTTTCCCCAAATCTGTTCTTCCACTTGGATTCTTGTTAGAGGAAATAGAAACACCTTCCATGAAATTGCCAGAGCAAGAAGCACTGAGTTCCACTGATTTGTCTCCTGCATTTCTTTCCTTTTTTTTTGAGACGGAGTCTCACTCTGTCACCAGGCTTGAGTGCAATAGCGTGATCTTGGCTCACTGCAACCTCTGCCTCCCTGGTTCAAGCAATTCTCCTGCCTCAGCCTCCCAAGTGCTGGGATTACAGGCGCACGCCACCATGCCCAGCTAATTTTTGCATTTTTAGTAGAGACGGGGTTTCACCATATTGGCCAGGATGGTCTCGATTTCCTGACCTCATGATCTTAGGCCTCCCAAAGTGCTGGGATTACAGGTGTGAGCCACCTCGCCCACCCGGCCTCCTGCATTTCTTTTATTGTCACAAGCTGCCCTTGGAATTTCTCACTAGGTTATTTCAAGAAACTTTTAACTGCTCTCTACTTTCTGGTTCCCTAACCTTAATTGCTTAGCACTCAGGGTGTGGTTCAGATCGAAGCCCTGTAACAGTCCTCTGCTCCCTTTAGGGCACAAGTTCAAGTTTCTTGCAGACTCCTCCCACCCTGTTGTCAGGCACCTGACCTGCTGATTCTGCTGGCAATGCTGAACCACCTAGGCCAGATGCTCTCTCCTCACCTAGTTAATTCTCACTCAGGATGCAGCTCAAGCAGTAGTAAGCAGCATCGCTGCCTTCCCTGGAAGAAGACTGTGTGCATGTGCACACGTATACACACACACACGCGCGCACACACACACACACATACACACACACACACATGCTGGAGCAAGTGCTCCACTCCTGAAGCTTCTGTCTTTCCAGTAAGACTGGGAGTCCCCTAACCCTCCAATTCCTCTTGGGCATCTCTGGGTGCCAGGTATGTGGCATGCTCTCAGTAGGAGGCTCTCCTAATAAGGTTTAACATTTACGGAGCTTTACAGTGGGCCAAACTCAGTTCAAAACATCTTCACAACTCTGTGGGATAGGTATACTTTATTCATCCATTCTACTAATATTTACTGATTACTTCCCTCTGGTCAGGCCCTGGTCCAGGCAGTGGGGATATGGAAGGGCAAAGACGATGGGCAATGCCAGAGGTGGAGGAAGAGTTCCTGTTTTATCTCAGAAGATCAGGAAAGGTGAAAATGGAGCAGAGACTTGAAGGAAGTGAGGAAAGGAGCTATGGGGAGATCTAGGGGAAGGATGGTCCTGGCAGAGGGAACAGCGAACTCAAAGGGGACTATTTGACGGCTTCTTCCTCCATTTCAACAGAGTCTAGGTAAGTTATCCAGAGTCACAGACTACGTGGCAGAGGTGGGTTTCAAACCCAGGTTCTGTAACTCTTGACTCACACTTTGAACCCTGCCTCTTTACCATATTTTGTGGGACACAGTAGCTGCCTTAGCGGAGGGAAAGGCTGGTTCCATGTTCACCACCTCCCTCTTTAGGTCTGGCCTCCTGTGTCAAGGACAGCATGGCTGATTGCCTGCCTTGGTATTCAGCTTCGCTTGTTGGCTCTGTTTTTCTGCTTTGTGTATTCATTTCTGTGGTCTTTATTAGAGACAACGAGATTGTGTGTACTCTTCCGGCAGGCTCAATAAAGCATGCTTTTCCTTCTGCAAAGCTGAGACCCAGACCCTGAAATAGTGTGAGTTGGCCAAGGCAAATTCCCCTTTATTAGTCAGCAATCAGGGTCGCCTCTGTGGGAACCTGTGTGTCTCACATCACACCTTCCTTCCAGCTTCTGTTCCATGTAGGAAGAACTGGAGTTCTTTGCAGAGGTGACATTTGAGTTGGTCTTGAAGGACATGGAGTATTTCGAGAGGTGGAGATTGGGGAAGGATTTTAGGCAGAAAGAAGTGTGTGAGCTGAGCAAAAGCATCAATGCTGGGCCACTCAGGGACCTGGAGCGTAGATGCCTGTATGTTGGGGAAGCAGAGATAAGGCTGGACAGAGAATTTAGGTCAGGTCATGGCAGCCTTTAAAAAAAAATTATTTTCTAAAGCATTTATATAGTATGTGGTTTTAAAAAGAAAAAGATGAGAGAAAAAAAGTATTTTTTTGAGACAGGGTCTGACTCTTTCACGCAGGCTTGAGTGCAGTGGCATGATCACAGCTCACTGCAGCCTCAGCTTCCCAGGCTCAAGCAATCTTCCCACCTAAGCTTCCCCAATAAATAGGACTACAAGTGCACACCACCACATTTAGCTAATTTTTTTTTTTTTTGAGATGGAGTCTTGCTCTGTCACTGAAGCTGGAGTGCAGTGGCACGATCTCGGCTCACTGTAACATCCACCACCCAGGTTCAAGTGATTGGTATCCTGCCTCAGCCTCCTGAGTAGCTGGGATTACAGGTGCGCACCACCACACCCGGCTAATTTTTGTATTTTTAGTAGAGATGGGGTTTCACCATGTTGGTCAGGCTGGTCTCAAACTCCTGACTTCATGATCCACCCACCTCGGCCTCCCAAAGTGCTGGAATTACAAGCATGAGCCACCATGCCTGGAGGTCAGAAGGACTGTTTTGATGAAGGCATTGCTGGTATTGTTTGGCAGGGATCAGCATCTGATGTCCCCACATCTCATGGGGACAGCAGAGTTGACCTCCCCTAGATTATCTGCTCAGAAACTAGGGGTGCCTCTGCTCAGCCTGCGCTGCTTTCCATGGCCTTTGTGTGTACTGGGTTCTTCCTCTGCACATGACCAGCTTCCCTCTGCTGAGGGCAAACTCCTGAAAGTAGAGATCCTGACTTCTCCCGGATTATTCTGGGGAGCTCAGCCTAGGGCTGTGTACTGTGAGGCATAGAACACTCACAAAGGGGATTGAATGACTGAACAGGATGGGTGGCAGTGGTGATCTTGGTTCCTGCTTTGCTTGGACTTTGAGGCCACCCTTTTAAGGATACTGTGTTGTTTGAAGGGATGGGTATAATTTGCTCTCTGAATCTTTAGTTGCTTCAGGCTCCCTCCATCCATCCCTCTGTCTGTCCATCCACCAGGTATCAGATTTTCGCCAATGTAAATATCTACTAAAAGTTGAGCAGTTTCAACATGGAGGTTGGGGGCCTCCCAGCACTTTTCATGCCCTCTGAGGTGGATAGTACTTCCTTAATTTGCAGATGAGGAATCAGATAATTTCCCCCAGTCACACCTGAGTGGTAGAGGTGGGATTCAGACCCAGGTTTGTCAACTTCAAAGCTCTTGGGCTCTGAGTCACTCATCTTAGAGGCCTCCCTGGAGAGAAGGTGACCATATTATTTATTATCCAAACTGGAAGACTTTTAAAAAAGTTTTATTGAGGTATAATTTACATTGTATAGCATTCACCTATCAAAAGTACATTTTTTTTTTTTTTTAGTTTTTAGTATACTTACAGAGTTATGCAGCTATTACCATAATCCAATTTTAGAACATTTTCATTCTCCCCAAAATAGAAAATTGGGACCCATTAGCAGTGACTCTCCATTACCACCACCACCCAGTCCCTGACAATGAGGAATCTGCTTTCCGTCTCTATAGATTTGCCTATTCTAGACATTTCAAATAAGTGGGATCATACTAATATGTGGTCTTTTGTATGTGACTTCCTTCACTTTTACCATAGCAGTTTCAGGACTGTCCATGTTGTAGCATGCATCAGTACCGCACTCTTTTTTATGGCTGAATGATATTCCACTGTACACATATGCCATATTATGTTCATTTGTTCATATGTTGACAAATATTGGGTTGTTTCCATTTTTGGCTAATAATGATGATCCTCTGATATTTTTTGTTGTTTTTGAGACAGAGTCTTGCTCTTGTTGCTCCTGTTGGAGTGTACAATGGCACGATCTTGGCTTACTGCAACCTCTGCCTCCCCGTTCAAGAGATTCTCCTGCCTCAGTTTCCTGAGTGGGATTACAGGCATGTGCCACCACACTCAACTAATTTTGCATTTTTAGTAGAGACGGGGTTTCTGATGTTGGTCAAGCTGGTCTCAAACTCCCGACCTCAGGTGATCCACCCGCTTCGACCTCCCAAAGTGCCGGGATTACAGGAGTGAGCCACCGTGCCCAGCATGTTTTAATTTTTCATGGTGTATACCTAGAAGTGAAATTGCTAGATTAGATGGTAACTCTTTTTTTTTTTTTTTTTGAGAGTCTTGCTCTGTCACCAGGTGCCAGGCTGGAGTGCAGCGGTGCGATCTCGGCTCACTGCAACCTCCACCTCCTGGGTTCAAGCAATACTCCTGCCTCAGCCTCCCAAGTAACTGGGAATACAGGTGCATGCCACTGAGCCCAGCTAATTTTTGTATTTTTAGTAGAGACAGAGTTTCACCATGTTGGCCAGGATGGTCTCAATCTCTTGACCTCGTGATCCGCTCACCATGGCCTCCCAAAGTGCTGGGATTACAGGCGTGAGCCACCACACCCAGCCTTCTTCTTTTTCTTTTTCTTTTTCTTTTTTTTTTTTT
>PVKP010028964.1:0-29520 GCA_004027715.1 Plecturocebus donacophilus | reverse complement strand
GGGTTTCTGCTGAGAGATCTGCTGTGAGTCTGATGGGCTTCCCTTTGTGGGTAACCCGACCCTTCTCTCTGGCTGCCCTTAGCATTTTCTCCTTCATTTCAACCCTGGTGAATCTGACGATTATGTGCCTTGGGGTTGCTCTTCTTGAGGAATATCTTCGTGGTGTTCTCTGTATTTCCTGGACTTGAATATTGGCCTGTCTTGCTAGGTTGGGAAAGTTTTCCTGGATAATATCCTGAAGAGTATTTTCCAGCTTGGATTCGTTCTCTTCGTCACATTCAGGTACACCTATCAGACGTAGATTAGGTCTTTTCACATAGTCCCATATTTCTTGGAGACTTTGTTTATTCCTTTTTACCTTTTTTTCTGTCATCTTGCCTTCTCATTTTATTTCACTGAGTTGACCTACGACCTCTGATATCCTTTCTTCTGCTTGGTCAATTCGGCTGTTGAAACTTGTGCATGCTTCACTAAGTTCTCGTGTTGTGTTTTTCAGCTCCATCAATTCACTTATGTTCTTCTCTAAGTTGTCCATTCTTGTTAATGTTTCGTTAAATCTTCTTTCAAGGTTCTTAGTTTCTTTGCATTGGGTTAGAACATGTTCTTTTAGCTCACAGAAGTTTCTTATTATCCACCTTCTGAAGCCTGATTCTGTGAGTTCATCACACTCATCCTCCGTCAAGCTTTGTTCTCTTGCTGATGAGGAGCTGCAATCCCCTGTAGGAGGAGAGGCATTCTGATTTCGGGTGTTCTCAGCCTTTTTGCACTGGTTTCTTCCCATTTTCGTGGATTTATCCACCTCTCGTCTTTGTAATTGCCAACTTTCAGATTGGGTCTCTGAGTGGACGTCCAGCTTGTTGGTGATGAAGTTTTTTCTGTTTCTTAGTTTTCTTTCGGGGGGCGCCCCTTCCCCACAGAGCTGGGCCTTCCCGGGTTCAGCTGTGCTTGCTCTCAGTCCTCAGCGCTTCCAATTGCTGTTCTCCTTGTGGGGATGGGACCGGCGAGCCCGACTAAAAGGGCATCCAGTCCCGTACACTCCGCACCGAGAAGCACTGCGCCGGCCACAAGAGTCGCGCTGGCAACCCATGTGGCTCCTTCACCGGGAATCTCCGAGTCTGTGGGCATCAAAGATTCGTCTGCAATTGCGGCATCCACTCACTCTCTGCGCTTTCACTGGGAGCTGCAATCCTGAGCTGCTGCTACGCAGCCATCTTGGATCTCTCTCCGCCTGGTGAAGTTTTTCTGTTTCTTAGTTTTCCTTTGGCGGACACCCCTTCCCCACAGAGCCGGACCTTCCTGGGTTCGCTGTGCTTGCTGTGAAACTCTCAGTCCTCAGCGCTTCCAATTGCTGTTTTCCTTGTGGGGATGGGACCAGCCGAGCCCGTCTGTCCCATATGCTCCACACTGGGAAGCACCGTGCTGGGGCGCCGGCAAAAGAGCCGCGCCGGCCAAAAGAGTCACGCTGGCGACCCGTATGGCTCCTCTGCCGGGAATCTGCCGGTCTGTGGGCAACAAAAATTCGTCGGAAAGTGCAGCGTCCACTTGTTCTCTGCGCTTTCACTGGGAGCTACATTCCTGAGCTGTTGCTAATCGGCCATCTTGGATCTCTACTCCTCTGGTAACATCTTTACCAACTCATGAGAAGAACGTATCTGAGAGTGATAGCCTGAGAATAATAACCCTCCAAAAAATATCCACATCCCAATCACTGGAACCTGTAAACATTACCTTATATGGTAAAAAGTATAATCATTGTGGATATGATTAAGTATCTTGATTGAGATGGAGAGACAGAGAGAAGTTTGACACATACAGAAAACGAGAAGGTAATGCATACACAGAAAAGGAGAAGGCAGAGATTGGAGTGATGTGTCCACAAGTCAAGAACTGCTGCCCACCACCAGAAGCTGGAAGAGGCAAGGAATGAAATTTCCTCCAGAGCCTCCTGAGGGAGCACAGCCCAGCCAACACCTTTATTTTGGCCCAGTGATACTAATTTCAAATATCCAATCTCCATAACTGTGAGCAAATAAATTTCCATGGCTTTAAACCACAAAGTTTAAGATATTTTGTTACAGAATCATAGGAAAACAGTAAAACCAGCAAAAACTTAAAAACTGGTTTTTACCTAAAGTAGTTTCAATTGGGTTTATGGCACTTTCAACCAAATAATTCTTAACTCATTCAAAATTTAAATTTTTCTTATGAGAACATTCTTTCTTCATTTCAGCTTCTACTCAAGCTACTCTTTCTTTACACAGCCAGATTTTTTGAAACAACAGATTACAGATTATACAAGCCCATATCTCCTTATCTGAAATTTTAAGAACCAGGTAGCTTTTGGATTCAGATTTTAAAAAGGTCTGAAGTTATGGCAGACTGCATCTATTATTCAAAATATTTACTGCCCTCCCTAAGTTGGCCCTCCCTGCAGGAGAAATATACATCTTCATTCTATTGAGCTCTAGCGGTCATGTGAGTTGGCTTGCCATGTGAAGGGTTAGCAATAGTGATATGTGCCACTTCTAAGAAGCTCTGAGAGCTAGCATGTGTTTGCATCACGTTCTCGCTTCCCTGTGGCAGAATATTGGTACTATCCCAGGTAATAGAGGCTCCACCAGCCTGAGTCCTTCATAAAAATGATAGGAAGTGGAGTCCCAACTGACCCACAATGGGCATGTAACATTGGGTAAGCCCCTGCTATTTGGGGCTTGTTTGTTACTGCAGCATAAGCTACCCTATCCTGGTTTACACTTGAGCATCTACTGCATGTTATATAATACCCCAGAATGTCCAAGACACCACCCTAAAATGAATCACATTAGTACTTTCAAGAACATGTAAATACCTGCACTAAAGGGGTTGGATTAAAATATGTAAATAGCCTCATCGTAGTTCAGAGCTTTTGGGGTTTTACAAGTTTAGAATTTCAGGCTGTATTTGCTCTATCACGTCTTTACCCACTCCTCCACCATGTATGTTTCCTTTCATCCCTATCACTCTACTGCACCTGCTGTCTCACAACCACTGATTTCTTACTCCCAAATCCTTCACCTTGTTTTAGCTCTAATCCTCACTAAGCTCAAACCAATATAGCCATTAACATTCTATGCTGCAATTCACCACTTCCTCAAAATTTTCCCTCCTCTGACTTCCGTGACCCCATACCACCCATATTGTCTGTCTTTTCTATCCCTTTTCCATCTAATTTCCTAACTGATTTTTTCCCCTCATTACCCAAACATTGCTACAGAGTTGATTCTCAATTCTTGTCTATTCTCTTCTTTTCTTATTGCTTTACCCCAGGCAATCGTTTTCATCTCCCATGGCTTCATCTCTCACCTCTGTATGGATGGCCTCCAAATCAATATTTCCAGACCAAATCAACAGCTCCAGACATAACCTTTTTCATGAGTTTTATTTCATGTATGGATAAGGGTAATGTTCTTTCTGCCCTGGCATATAAATAAACCAACAAGTATCTGTTGAGTGTCAGGTGACTAATGATGTACCTTTTCAGTAATACTCATTAGAGGGGCAAGTCTCTTAGGATAATAAGTTTAAATCATAGAGGAAATGATTTGAAGTAATGCATTCGATATTATAGGTTTATATTTGAAAACCTCTTTAGGTGAGGTTTGGTTTGGTTTGCTTCCTGATACAAATTGCAAAAAGTAAAGCTTAATAACATCTTCCTACATAGGTCTTAGTTTAGGATTCCCCTGAAGGATACTGTGAGACAAGGATTAGAGAGCAAGTAGTTCATTTTGTATGTAATCCCCAAAAATACAAGTAGGGGAATGGAGAAGTGAGACCCAGAATGGGAAGGCAGCCAATATAAGGTTTGTTATTAATGCTATTTCCATTTTGGGTACTTGGAGATCAATTCTTCTCAGAAGCTCTGGCATCCAGTGCAAAACGTGCCTCAGAGTTATCCCACCCAAGGGATCAAGAAGAAGGGTTATTTATATGCCAATAACTCCCATTGGTCATTGATTAATAGCTAATGCCAGGGATATTAATTTCCTAGTATTTCTGGCTTGCTTTGCAGGTGATAAAGCAGGCTCTGGCTGCAAGAGAAAGTCATTTGGCAAAACAATGCAAACCTTGGAGGTTGAATTTGGGCCAGTGTGAAATGAATTGGTGATGGCTCAGGATAGAGGCGGGACATTGGGAACACCTACAGCAGTTCATAGGACTTGACAGACACTGCCATGCTTTCTTGCCTGCCCTAAATATGAACCCTCTTTTATATGCTCTGGTAAATTCCTAGTTATGAGTCTTGATGGGAGGTAGTGGCTATTTACAACTATGGAGACAAAAATCCAGCTGCTCACATCACAAGTTACCCTTGCAACTAGGATGCAGCGATGTGACCCATCTTCAGTGCATCAAATGCATCCAGATCATATTTAAATAGGGAACTACTGGCAGTCCATAGCAGGAGTCTGTTCTGGCAACGTTTGTCTGAGTCGCTGTAAGTACTGAACAAATGTCTGCTGTTATTATGATTAAAGGAATATTTCCAAATATTTTCTTAAAATATGAGACCTTCCCTTTAACAAAGAAGGAAAAATGTTATGCCCTAAAAAATGTTATTTGAGGCTGGGCACAGTGGCTCACACCTGTAATCCCAGCACTTTGGGAGGCCGAGGCGGGCAGATCATCTGAGGTCAGGAGTTTAAGACCAGCCTGGCCAACATGGCAAAACCCCCTTTCTACTAAAAATATCAAAAAAATTAGCCAGGCATGGTGGCAAGCACCTGTAATCCCAGCTACTTGCGAGGCTGAAGCCGGAGAATCACTTGAACCTGGGAGGCGGAGATTGCAGTGAGCTGAGATCACACCAGGGCACTCCAGCCTGGGCGACAAGAGCGTAACTCCATCTCAAAAAAAAAAATTATTTGATCTTCAAAAAGAAACTAAATATCATTGTGGAAAATAAACCAAAGCAACAGGATAAAGCACTGCACTGTTGGCAAACATGCCCAGCCCAATCTCCCCATAGTGTGCTGATATGTCCAACTTTGGACACCTTCCCCTCACTGGAAAAACAAAAGTGTTTGAAAGATAATTTATTACACTGACTACAATAGCTAGTTGAGCTTCACCTTGTTCTAGATCTTGCTTAGTGCTGGGAGTAACAAGACAAAAGACAAATTGCCAGCCCTTAAAAACACAGACTAGATAGGGAGATACACTGGTAAAGTAAAAATTACCAATGTGTAGCCATAAAGATATTTGAAGAGGGCAATGAGAATGCCAAGGTGGATGCCTGAAAGAGACAAGGCCCACCCAGTGCTGGTTGCTTAACCTGTATTTTGAAGTTCACATAGGATTTTCCAGAAAGAGAGAGAGTACAAAAACATATACCAAAGAAAGGGAATGGCATGGGCAAAGGCAAGGAGATTTAAGAGTCTGTGAGAACTCTGGGTAGAACCAGGACATAAATGAGTGGAGAAGTATGCAGAAAACTCAGGTTAGCCCCTGCGTCCATTCCATGCTAGACAAATCCTATCAAGGCTTCCGTTTTCTAGAAATAGAGGAAGAAAGGGAAGGAAAAGACAATGAATGAACAAAGGAAAAAAGGAAGGATTAATTTTCAGAGAATAGATCAAGGCTGTTGCCATCTTCTTTTGAATAAACATTATTAAATATAGGTATATCTCAAATACATAGCAGGTTTCATTTCAAACCATTGCAATAAGGTGCATATCACAATAATGCAAATCACACTAATTTTTGGTTTTCCAGTGCATATATACAGATTATGTTTACACTATACTGTAGTCCCTTGAGTGTGCAATAGCATTTGGTCTGAAAAAGGAATGTACATACTTGAATTTTAAAATATTAATCTTAAAAATGCTAATGATTATCTGAGCCTTCAGTGAGTCATAATCTTCTTGCTGGTGGAGGATCTTGCCTTGATATTGATGGCTGCTGACTGATCAGGGTGATGGTTGCTGAAGGTTGGAGTGGCTGTGGCATTTTTATTTTACTATTCTTTTTGTTGTTGTTTATTTGTTTGGTTGTTTTTTTTTTAATGAGATGGAGTCTCGTACTGTCTCCTGGGCTAGAGTGCAGTGGCGCAATCTCAGCTCACTGCAACCTCCACCTCCCAGGTTCAAGCGGTTCTCCTGCCTCAGCCTCCAGAGTACCTGGGATTACAGGTGTCTGCCACCACATCCAGCTAATTTTTTGTATTTTTAGTAGAGATGGGGTTGGCCAGACTGGTCTTGAACTCCTGACCTCGTGATTTGCCCTCCTTAGCCTCCCAAAGTGCTGGGATTACAGACATGAGCCACCACACCTTAAAATAAGACAACAATGAAGTGTTCCTCATCAATTGACTATTGCTTTTATGAAAGATTTCTCTATAGCAGGCAATGCTATCTGATAGTATTTTACCCAGAGTAGAATTCCTTTCATACTTGGAATCAATCCTCTTAAATCCTGCTGCTGCTTTATCACTAAGTTTATGTAACATTTAAAACCTTTTTTGTCATTTCATCAGTGTTCATGGCATCGTCACCAGAAGTAGATTCCATCTCCAGAAACCACTTTCTTTACTCAGCCATAAGGAGTAAGTCCTATCTGTTTAAGTTTTCTCATGAGATTGCAGCAATTCAGTCACATCTTCAGGCTCCACTCATTGTTTGGTTTGGTTTCCACCATGTCTGACATTATTTCCTCCACTGAAGTCTTAAACTCCCCTAAGTTATCCGTAAGGGTTGGAATCAACATCTTCTTAACTCCCGTTACTGTTGGTATCTTGACATCCTCCCATAAATCATGAATGTTCTTCATGGTATCTAGAATGGTGAATACTTTCCAGAAGGTTTTATATTTAATTTGCCTCAATCAATCAAAGGAATAACTAGCTATAGAGTTGTAGCCTTATAAAACGTATTTCTGAAATAATGAGACTTAAATGTCAAAATTACTCCCTTACCCATGGGCTACACAGCGGCTGTTCTGTCAGCAGCCATGAAAACAGCATTCATCTCCTTGTACATCTCCATCAGAGTTCTTGGATGAGCAGGTGTACTGTCAATGAGCAGTAATATTTTGTAAGGAATCTTTTCTGAGCAGTAGTTCCCAACAGTGGGCTTAAAATAATCAGTAGACCATCAGGTAAACAGAGCTGCTGTCATCCAGGATTTACTGCTACATTTCTAGAGCACAGGCAGAGTAGGCAGGCTTAGCATCATTCTTAAAGGCTTTATGATTTTCAAAATGTTAAAGGAGGACTGGCTTCCCATTTAAGTAACCAACTGCATTAGCTGCTAACAAGAGAGTCAGCCTGCCTTTTGAAATTTTGAAGTGAGGCACTGACTTCTCTCTAGCTACAAAAGTCCTAAATGGCATCTTCTTCTACCTTAACAGCCTTTTGTCTACATTAAATATCCATTGTTCAGTGTAGCCTCCTTCATCAATGAGCTTAGCTAGATCTGGATAACTTGCTGCAGCTTCTCCATCAGCACCAGCTGCTTCACCTTGCATTTTTATGTTATGGAGATGGCGTCTTTCTTTCAACTTTTTTTTTTTTTGGATTTTTATTGTTTATGATAGTTTTTTTTAATTTTTATTTTTTATTGCATTTCAGGTCTTGAACCAACCTCTACTAGCTCCCAACTTTTCCTATGCCACTTCCTCACTTCTCTCAGCTTTCATGGAATTGTAGAGTTGGGCCTTGCTCTGGATTAGGCAGATTAGACTTTACTTAAGGGAATGTTGAGTTTGGTTTGATCTTCTATCCAGATCACTAAAACTTTCTCTAAATTAGCAGTAAGGCTCTCTAGCTTCTTATCACTTCTGTGTTCATTAGAGTGATACTTTTGATTTTCTTCAAGAATGTTTCCTTTGCATTCACACCTTGGCTGTTTGGCACAAGAGGCATAGCTTTCAGCCCGTCTCAGCTTTCAACATACCTTCCTCACTAAGCATCATCATGTCTAGCTTTTGATTTAGTGAGAAACCTGTGACTCTTTCTTTCACTTTAACATTTAAGAGGCCATTGGAGGGTTATTTATTGGCCTAATTTCAATACTGTTGTGTCTCTGGGAGTAGGGAGGCCCAAGGAAAGGGAAAGAGGTGGGAGAAAAGCTGGTGAGCAGAACAGTCAGAACACACACAACACTTACCCATTGCATTTGCCATCTTATATGGGTGCAGTTCATGGTGCACCAAAACAATTACAGTTATAAAATCAAAGATCACTGATCACAGATCATAGTAACAAATCTGATAATAATGAAAAAGCTTGAATTATGTCAAGAATTACCAATATATGACACAGAGATATGAAGTGAACAAATGTTGTTGGAAAAAGTGCCAATAGACCTGCGTGATGCAGCATTGCCACAAACCTTCTTATTAAAAATGCAATATCTACAAAGTGCAATAAAGCCAAGTACCATAAAATGAGATATGCCTGTGCTAAAATCTTTCCCTACATGTGCAGCATATAATGTTTAAGTATTATTTATTATTAAAGGAATTAGGTAACAATTTATGTATTATAGATGTGTAGTCTATGTATTATATTTGTGACATTGCTGGTCTCATTACTTCAAAATACATATATACAACTGTCTATTCAACTTCATGGAGAAATTATATTTTGGTCTTCACATATGTCACCAATATAAGAAATGCCAATTATTCATTTCTCTTTTTAATTCAAATCAAATCAACATGCCTTATTGAATATCAGTTATAGTATACCATTTAGTATTGAGAAACTAAATTTATTCTTGTCTCTCTGTAATTACTACTGTATTTTTAGGCATGAAATACATTTGGGAGACCAAAAAAAGGAATTTTATCCAATTTCTTATCATGTAGGTAAATAATAAATAATTTTTAACTCTGAAAGGCATAATATTGATCAGCAAAAAGAATATACACATGACTTTGCTTTTTAATAAATTATGTTTGGAGTCTAAGATCTAAAGTTTAGATGGGATAATAGGTTTAAAATCAAATAAAAGATTAACAGTTATTTACTTGTAGCCCTTCTTCCACATCTTTAACAAAATTTAACAAAATCATTTTTCTACTCCCAGGTTTGTGAGACAATTTATCTGGATGAAAGCCTAATTCAAACTCCTATATAATTTTGAATTTTTTTTTTTGCAAGTGGGAAACCCAGATGTTAAGGGACTAAGAGGTATATTTGGAAGATGTGAAATGGGTGATTCAGATGTCAAACACACATCTATATTATTTCTACTCTATGGACACAATGCTAGAAACCCTTTGGAATATGGAATTATCTGGGCTTACTATAGTGTAAACAGATGGAATGATAAAATATGGGGCTTATTTGGCCTAGAAACCATAGTGACTTTAAGAAGAGGATCCTTTTGCATGGTTTTACATTGACTTTCATCTTCCTACAAGGCGGCTTTATGATACTGTCTAAATTGAAGGTGCACTGGTTGGCCAGGTACAAGATGCAAACACAGTGGAGTGGCAGCTTACATCGGAGCTGAGCTCTAAACGCGGCACATGAAGGGCAATTTACAAATGCCTAAAATTATCTTTTTAGGGTTTGATGTCAACTACTCACACATTATCTCCCAGTAAGCCCATCACAGGCCATTTTTCCTACAAAATTGAAACAGACAGTTGCTTTTCAAGTTCACATTATAGCTTACTTACATTTGAGGACCATGTTAGAAGATCAATATACCTCTTTCAGTGTTAGAACCACAGCAGATAAGGGAGTCTGCTGACTCTTTGAGTGAAATGCAGGAACAAAGACCAATTGAAGAAACAGCAAATTCTCATTTCCCATCCTACATTCCCTCCAGAGCAAAGAGTTAAATAGACTGGGGAGTGTATTCACTAGCTTTATTTAGATTGTTTTTCTCTTGGTTCCCCTTTGCTTTATATGCACTTAATTGGTATACATTAAAAGTATATATGATGGACTCGACTAGTTCCTATCTAAGACAACTATGTGATTAAAAGCACACCAAATGCACTAGCAGCATGAGTGCATTTAAGGCCACGTTCAACTGGTACAACCCATTTCCAGCATGTGTTCTGACTGGCTGGGTGTGTGTTTAACAGTTTTAATATCCCTCACTGGACACAATTTCCTAAATCAAGGACACAGAAAAAAAAAAAAAGGACATTAACGGAGTTTTCAGAAAAAGTCTAGATGTTTCAGCCTAACCAGCATGCAAACTTTTGAAACTTAAGGGAGTCAAGATTTCCAAGAACAAAAAGAGTTTTCTCCTGTCTCTCCATGTTATCAAGGTGTGGTCAAGTCGGCTCATTTTATCCCGTTCTCCTGCCTGCCCTCCCCACTCCTGATAGAAACCAGCGTCTAGGGGTACCTCCTACTGGTCATGTGGGCCTCGTGGCATAGCCTGATGTTGTCATGCTGGAATGGGAGAAACCTGTCACATGCCTCTAAAGGGCTCCTCTGTCAAGAAACTCAGCACAGACATCCCCATTTAAGGTGCAGGTCACCCTCCTCTCGCATG
Organism: Plecturocebus donacophilus; assembly: GCA_004027715.1. Lineage (NCBI taxonomy): Eukaryota > Metazoa > Chordata > Mammalia > Primates > Pitheciidae > Plecturocebus > Plecturocebus donacophilus. The sequence goes on along the minus strand of PVKP010028964.1, from coordinate 19,018 downwards.
GAAAACTAGAGTCTTCCTCTTGGCAGCCACGCAAAGGCAGCTCAAGAGGAAAAAGTATGAGAGAAGGGAATACAAAATGCAAAAGAAAAGGGCTGGAGTAACATGAGAGAATAGATAGGAAGAGGTAGAATGCAAGAAAAACTTCCCAGTTACCTCCCAACCAGTCACATCAAATTTGGCAGGAAAACAATGGGGTTATCCCAGTGACTTTACCCATGAAGAGCACACCTCACCCATTCATTCTCTATGTTCTGAAAGCCAGATCCGTCCCTCTTTCTCTGTGTCATGCAAAGGTTTTGCAATTTCCTGAATGTCACATACCTGCGCCAGGGCAGGGAGGTACAGTTTGGTCTCCAGCTTCAACCTGAGCATGGTGGGAGGAGGTAGGAGAGTGTCCTTTATCATATTCAATAGGCTTCTGGTAGAACAGCAATCTTGTTTACTTGTTCTTGCTAATGAGAAATTATTAGCTGGCTTCCAGAGAGGGGGTACACGAGTAGTGCCTCAGCATCTGTCATGCTGTCTGCGTCCCAGGGCTGTATTTACTGAGAATCTAGGACCCAGTACCAGAAGTACAGAATACATGTAAACTCCAGGCAACCTTTCTCCCCTAACCACCAAAATCAATCCATGTGCTCTTCTCCTCGCTAACCAGACAGCCTGTGGGCAGCCAGCAGTGAGGACTGCTTGACCCCATCCCAAGTCACAGTCCCATAAAGCCATACCTGAGTGTTCATGATACTGCCACACCATGGAGTGACCTGCATAAATCAATGATAGGCTGAGGGAGAGGCAAACACGGAAAAAAAACAGGGCATGCTGGTGATTTTGCTCCCAGTTTTCCTCTGTGAAGCACGCGTCCCAGAGCAGGTGCGAAGGGTGAGGTAGAAATCTGTGCTTTCCTCCATGCTCCTCCATCCTCACTCCCCTCCCACAGGGTGAGCATATCACCTTGCAGAGCATAGACTTTGTGCTAAAAAATGCAAATGTTTCATACAGCACAGCCCCTAAATGCAAGCCAACTCTTTCCTCTGGAGTTCCACCAAAGAAGCTGTGAACCATACTAACACTCAGGGGAGAAATCTGCTTCACTTGGATTTACTGAGCGCTGTTACATTTTTATGTTATGGTTTGGGGACTTGGTGAGGGCATTGTTTGATTCCATGGGAATGTTCCCCTCAGTGATGACTTTAAAACCCAATTCCTGTAACAGATGAGTCTTCTTGTGCATTGATGAGAAAATAAAGCATGACCCAAGGTAACTTTCATAAGTAATATTTACAAACCCAGGACCAGTCCTGTAAAGTCTCTGTCTGCATCACAATTAGAGGAACATATTGAGCTGGGCACAGTGTCTCACACCTGTAATCGCAGCACTTTGGGAGGCTGAGGTGGGTGGATCACTTACTTGAGCCTAGGAGTTTGAAACCAGTCTGGGCAATGGCAAAACCCTGTTTCTACAAACAAAAAAATATATACAAAACTTAGGTGGACATGGTGGTGTGCACCTGTAGTTCCAGCTACTTGGGAGGCTGAGGTGGGAGGCTCACCTGAGCCCAGAAGTTAAGGCTGCAGTAAACCGTGATTATGCCATTCCACTTCAGCCTAGGTGACAGAGTGAGACCCTGTCTCAAATTCAAAAACAAAAAAAGGGTGGGGGAGACACGTTGCACACAAGCAAAAAAGTGATTTCAGAATTTCTCCAATTTTTTATTTGGATCTGTTTTTTTACCCTCTCCACCACTGCCTCACATAGGCAGTGGTGGAGATAAGGTCTTACCTCAAAGCACCCTGAACCCAAACACCTCTTTTCACCTGCCTCCTCCTTTCTCCTCTTTATTCACCACCACAAAGATCTGAGGGACACAGATTCTCTTTGAATGGCAGAAAAAAGGAAGAGATAGTAACAAGCCAAGCCAGAGTCTTTCTAGCAGGCAAGAAATGTGGGAAGGGTGAGGAACATCCTAACATTCACATCATTTCTACCTTGTCACCCATTTGGGAGCTCTTGAAAATCACAAATTTGTTAGGCTCTGAGGACTTCAGCTATAGTGGGATGTCAGGTGGTCAAGGCGTCTATCTGGTGCCTTTTCAGGCTGCTCTATAGAAGCAGCTAAGCTCCATATGGTCAGGTGGTTAAGTCCAAGTTCTGTATTTTGTCAGTTGCAGCCACCGGAAGATATCCTGGTAGGTATCATTCAATCTAAGTCTTCTCCCTCCCTAGGCTTTCTAGTACATTTCACTCCTGCAAAATCCATCTCCTTGCGATGCCCCCCAGACACTCACACTTTCCAGCTACCACTCCTTAGCCTGTGCTGTTCCCTCTACCCCACCCAGATGTCATTTCCCTCATCCACACATGTTCAAAATCCTTCCAGTCTCCAACACTCCATTCAAATGCCACATCCTCATGAACCCATTCCTAAACTCCCAGTTCCTCCACTTACTCAGTGGCATTTACCCTATCTAACCACAATTTGGAGATTCATTTTATTATAGTTCAATGAATATGGCTAAACCCCAACACAGATCGAGACAACTAATGGCCAGTTATTAAATGATAAAAATAAATATTAGGTAAGAAAACAAAATATGCATCTGTCAAAGACAACCAGGGAATTTTCTTAAGCCATTACTATAACCATGCTTCTAAATCAGGGATTGCAAATATGTAGTGTGTATACATATTTGCATAACTCCTGCATAACTCCTACATCCATGGCAGACATTACAAATCAACCATGCTTCTCTCTCTCTCTCTCTGAACTCCAGCACAACCATGCCTCTAAAACAGGGATTGCAAATATGTAGCGTGTGTACTGTCCTGCATAGCTCCTACACTCATGGCAGACATTACCAATCGATCATGACTTCCTGCCTCCCCAGCCCCTGGCACAATCTCAGCCCTCCAACACAGAGCTCTCAGCAGACACTACTAAGCAATTTGGATTACCACGAGATGAAACACATTGCTTTGCCAGCTCTCCTCCAGTCAGAATTGCTTACTTCTATTATTTTATATAACTTATTCCAATCTTCCCTCATTCCTGCTGGCTCCCAGGCTTAATGCTTATCCTCGCCTCAACCTTTGAACCTAGCCCTGGGCATTGCTTTCCATATAACAAGCTCTGCTAGGCACTGACCACAGTTGGGCTTCTCACTTGCCCAAATTGCCTTTGATAAACTGGCCACTAAGTTCAACCCATGTGTAGGACCCCTGCCCTTCCTTTGACACTGTTCCTAGCCCAAGAAAAGAAACTCCCATTATGCGCCCATCCAAAAAGCAAGAAATAGACACTTAGGTCAGTATGGTCACAAACATATTGTATAAACGGCCTCTACCCCTTCTCAAGCCCATGGCAAACATTTCTGGTTGACTAAAGTCATCTCTTACATGAATCCAGAGTCATCCTCTGAAGTCTTCTAATAATAAGACTCCAGACAACCACTAAAAACCAACCTCATTTGCATTTGAGATAAAATTTGCCAGTCATTCTACATAAACCAACAGAAACTCTAGTTCCAAAATCATATAGCCCTGTAGAGTTATATACAAAGAATCCTCTTGATCCCTGGGAGATTCTTAGAATAAACAGAATCCAAATGAACCACAGGAGGACCACAGCAAACAAGACTAAGGACCTAGCAGAGACTGCTGCCTGATGTATCAAGCACCCAACACTATGGCAGCCTGGAAATGTGGTTCTGATTCAGAGGGTCCTGAGTACTGAAAACCTTCTCAGATCCACTTCCTGCTTTACACTGAGGAAATCTTACAAAAATAAAAATTACAATCTGTCACATTACATGACCACAAAGCATGATGTAACATCATAAGTTTTTAAAGCATATGTTTTAATTTATGATGTTGTGTGATGCCATAAAAAGCTTGATTTTCCCTTGAGTACCAAAAAATTCTGACAGGGATGGTTTATCTCAAAACTTTGGCAGATTGAAACACAAGGAAGATTAGCCAAAGCCAGGTATTTAGCCGTTACTGTAGAACTGCTTATGAGTCACCAGGGCACTAGCCTGTCCTTATCCTTCAAAAGCTAAAACTCTATAGTCCTGCGCTGTCCAATATGGTAGCCACTATGGCCAGTGAGGATCTGAAAGGTGATAGTCCAAAAATCTAGAACTACTGCAAGTACAGAATACACATCAGATTTGAAAGGTTTAGTACAAAAAATGTATAATATCTCGTTCACAATTTTTTTTGAGACAGAGTCTCACTCTGTCGCCCAGGCTGGAGTGCACTGGTGCAATCTCAGCTCATTGCAACCTCCCAGGTTCAAGCAATTCTGCTACTTCAGCCTCCCAGAATTACAGGCTCCCGCCACCACGCCCAGCTAATTTTTTTTGTGTACTTTTAGTAGAGATGGGGTTTCCCCATGTTGGTGAGGCTGGTCTCAAACTCCTGACCTCAGGTGACCTACCCGCCTTGGCCTCCCAAAGTGCTGGGATTACAGGCATGAGCCACCACACCCAGCCTTCAGTATTCCTTTATAGCAATGCAAGAACAGCCTAATACAAGGCGGAAGATGACACTAGAAGGGGGAATGAGCTTATTTAAATCATGTAGGGCAGTAGTTAGCAAACTAGAACCAGTGGGCCACATCTGCCTGGTTTTATAAATAAAGTTTTATTGGAACGGAGTCACACCCATTTGTTTATGCCTTGTCCATAGCTTCTTTCAAACACCACGGCTGAGGTGTAGCAACAGAAATGGTGTGGTCAGGAAGTTCAGGAATTGGCAGATGAATTCCCACAGTGTCAACCAAACTGAGTCCTAAATGCCTGGCATGGTGTCCCTCATCTTAAAGACAGAAAAGTGGGAGTTTATAGGGATTTTTGGAGAGGGTGGGTTCCTTTTTTTCTTTTGAGACAGAGTCTCATTCTGTTGCCCAGGCTGAAGTGCAGTGGTGTGATTTGGCTCACTGCAACCTCAGCCTCCTGGGTTCAAGTGATTCTTCTGCCTCAGCCTCCCGAGTAGCCAGGATTAGAGGCATGCACCAACATGCCTGACTAATTTTTGTATTTGTAGTAGAGATGTGATTTCACCTTGTTGATCAGGCTGGTCTCGAACTCCTGACCTCAAGTGATCCACCTGCCTTGGCCTCCCAAAGTGCTGGGATTACAGGCATGAGCCACTGTGCCCGGCCCCCACTTTTGTCATGTTCTGTATGATGGGTAGACAGGGCAAATGCAGCCTGCTGCCTGTTTTTGTGTGGCCCGGGAGCTAAGCATGACTTTTACATTTTAAAATGGTTTTTTAAAATCCCCCAAAAAGAGTAGTATTTTATTACACAAAAATATGTGAAAGTTAAATTTCACCATCCATAAATAAAGATTAACTGGAACATGATCCTGCTTATCTATTTATATATTATCCATGGCTGCTTTCAAATTCTAAGGGCAGAGACGAGTAGTTGCGAGGGAGACTTCATGGCCTGCAGAGCAGAACATAGTCTCTGGCCCTTTACAGAAAAAAGTTGCCACCCTCTGGGTAGAGCCTTATAAAGTAAAGCGTGGACCTGGACATTTATCAAAGTGAGAAGAGGAGCCAGGAGGATTTTGTGCAGAGATGTAGCATGACCAGACATATGGCTTAAAGGGAGGACTGATAGTAGCAGGAAGGCATGCTTGACATGTGGAGACTTCTGGGTCAGCCCATACATCCACAGTCTCCTTAAGGACAAAGTTCCTGTGTGGTTACCCTCCAAGCCTTGGCAGACCCTTCTTCCTGAGAGGTCCTCAGTGAATGTTTGTTGAATGGCTGACTGAATGTATGGGAAGCTAGCCCCTGCCTTTATCCCCCCGATGTCATGAGCTGGGACGCATCGTGTGGGTTTCCTCAGGTCGGAAGTACTCTACCTGTGTGCCCGTGGGAAAGCTGCTCTGCCTCTCCGCATAGATGCTTCCCAGGGTGCAGTTTCTGTCCTATATGCCCGCCACCTGCATTGGCCTAGGAATTTCGCCTTATCCGTATTCAAGTCGGCTCTCTATTACCCGATACAAACGAGAGGCTGCTTCCTTTGCTACATCAGGCTTGGCCTGTGACACACACACATACACACAAAAAAAGTAAAGCAGCTCAGAATACAAGCAGTCAGGACTGACCCAGTACAGCTGCCCCAGTGATGTTCTTACAGCAGTGCCAGGGACGCGCCTCTGTCCTCTATCATGCCAGCAGCCTTTCTGATTGCACAGGGCCCCTGCCACACGACCTTTAAGTATTTTTATAACATCACCCTGAACGAGCCTTCACTGTTCAGCCTTTTCCCTTCTCTTGGCTCCTCAGAAACAGAGGCTTCCGTGTTCCTCCTGCTAGGATTCCACAGAGACCTCCCTGCTGGCCCCTGGCTTTGAGCCTAGATCCCTTAGTGACCCAATGCAGTCCAACCCATGCTGGAGTGTGGCTCTTCAACTCAAAAGTCTCTCAGGTCTCTCTGCACTCAGGCTGAAAACCAAAGTCCTCGTGAGGCTCCTACAGCCACGGTTCTCAACTGGCTGTGACTGTACTCCCCAGAGGACATTTGGCACTGTCTGGAGACATTTTGGTTGTCATCACTTGGGGACAGGAGGAGTGGTGCCACGCACATCTAGTGGGTGTAGCCATGATGCTGTTAAACATCTTTCAATGCACAGGAAAGTCCCTACAACAAAGAATGGCCTGGCCCCAAAAGTCAATAGTGTTGAGGCTTGGAAACCCTGCCCTGTGGGACCCCAGGAATATTACTCTTCTCACCCACACTTTTTCTGACCTCATTGCCTTTGACTGATCTCTCTCGCCCCACTCTAGCCACACTGGTTTCCCAGCTGGTTTCTGAATATGGCAGGCGCATGCTGCCTCAGGACCTTTGCACCTGCCACTTCCTCTGCCTGGAAGACCCTTCCCCCAGGTATTTGCATGGCCTTTCTGTCACCTTCTTTAAATCCCTTCTTGGAAGTCCCCTAATCACTAAGGCATCCTTGGCCACCCAGTTTGAAGTGGTGTCCTACCCAGAACTCTTCTCCCCTTTCCTGCTTGGTTTTCTATTTTGTTTTTTTTTTTTTTGAGACAGAGTCTTGCTCTGTTGCCAGGCGCCAAGCTGGAGTGCAGGGGCGTGATCTCGGTTCACTGCAACCTCCGCCTCCCGGGTTCAGGCAATTCTCCTGCCTCAGCCTCTCGAGTAGCTGGGACTACAGACACACGCCACTACGCCCAGCTAATTTTTTATATTTTAGTAGAGACAGGGTTTCACTATGTTGGCCAGGATGATCTCGATCCCTTGACCTCATGATCCGCCCGCCTCGGCCTCCCAAAGTGCTGGGATTACAGGCTTCTATTTTCTTTGCAGCATGCATCACCATCTCACATATTACCTCTTTTTCTTTCCATGTTATTGTTGCCTATCCCTGAGGTAGAACTATTTCCCTTTTGGTTTTCTGCTTTTTTAATTCCCAGCACCTAGAACAATGGCTGATACACAGTAGCCATGTAATAAATTGGGGCTGAATGAATGAATGTAGTCACATAGTGATTTGTTCAAAGAATGATTGATTAATATAAAACATTCTTTTAAGATAGAAGAGTATTTTGATGACTTCTTTCTGCATAAAAATAAAGACAAAGAGGCCGGGTGCAGTGGTTCACACCTGTAATCCTAGCACTCTGGGAGGCCGAGGTGGGTGGATCATGAGGTCAGGAGATCAAGACCATCCTGGCTAACACGGTGAAACCCTGTCTCTACCAAAAATATGAAAAAATTAGCCTGGCATGGTGGCATGTGCTTGTAGTCCCAACTACTCAGGAGGCTGAGGCAGGAGAATTGCTTGAACCCGGGAGGCGGAGGCTGCAATCAACTGCAGTGATTGTGCCACTGCCCTCCAGCCTGGGTGACGGAGCAAGACTCTATCTCAAAAAAATATGATAAAATAAAGACAAAGCATGTCTACCAATTACAATGTGGGACAAATAATGAAACAATACAGATTTTAAATCCTAAGAGTCAGACTAGATTACTGAAAAGGTTCTTTCATTTACATTTAGACCTAATGAACTCAGTTTCCCAATCTTTTTACCCCAATGACCCATTTTTAAGTGACCCCAATGTTCTCAAAAGGTTGTACCTACTTATTTACCTCCCTAAATTAAGTATGTATATTCTTCTTTTTAAAATGAATTATAATAGCAGCGCTGAACACTGGATCTTCTGATTAGTGGTAACCTAGTAGTATTTCCTCAATGAGTTATAAGCCCCAAGGAAAAAAGTGAAGAAATGTAATTTCCAGTTAATTTTGGAGTCAATCCATACAACAGAAATCTAGAGTTTCAATTCAGGAGTTTGGAAAATTAAAATTGTCTTAGGATTCACATTTTTAATTGCAAGAAACCTGAGGGTCTGAATACTTCAGGCTGAGAATGACCGATTTACTCTCTGCCTTCCATTTTACAGATGAGAAAAGTGAATCTAAGCTCTCTTATCTCCTAATGTCGCAGAGTAACTGCCTTGATGTCAAGTGGACTAGACTTCAGAGTCACACCTGAGTCATTCTTACCTGTGTGTTTATTAGCCAGGGCCGTCTCTGTATTACAGGTATTCCTTTGGTTTCAGGTGAAATACCAACTCAAACTGGCTTACCCACAAAAGATAATTGACCTGTGTAAATGCAAAGGCCTTGGGTAGATGGGCTCTGGGTTCAACCAGTGTCATCTGGGAGTTCAACCATTGCCATCAGGACTTAGTCTTTCCCCAACTCTGAGTTCTGCTTCCTCCTGAGTTAGCTCCATTCTCAGTCAGGTTCATGCTTCATGGTGATAAAATGGCTGCCAGAAGCTCCAGATAAACATCCTTACAGCTTCTGTCCAGCAGAGAGAACAGTGTGCTCGCACTGGCTCCAGTAAGCATCCCAAGATTCTCACTAACTGGCTCTGCACATTCATCCCACAGCCCTTCTTTTGGGGGGGGTGCTCTCCTCTGATTGGCCAGGCCTGTGTCACACGTCTATCCTCAGTTCTGTCCCCCTTCTCCCTCCTCCTTTCCCCTCTCATCTGCCCATCTTCCCTTCCCAAATCAAATACGCAAACTCTTCTCTTTGCCTCATGCAGAAAACTTTTGCTCTTTCCTGTAACCCTTTTTTCTCAACAACTTTTAAGATTTCTAGGGTCTCACATTCTGCCCCAAGTACATCTCAATCTTTGTATTTCTGCAAAGACAATTTTCATGCCTTTAAAAATCTCCTGGTGCCACCTGTGAGAAAATTTTTTTCTCCTTCCTACATTATTAAATTCCTGATCACTTTAACTAAACAGCAAAAAAAAATAAAAAATATATCTTTTTATATTTGCATAGGCAAATAATCAAAACCATTATATTTTCCTAATGTTTTAAAATGTTTTCATTATGTAGCCTAAATTTCAGAATATGAGAAACACTACATGAGACACTAGAACAAAAACTCATACCATTAAAATTCTACTTTCTCGGATTTAAAAAAAAAATGGCAAGGAAGAAGGTATGCCTTTGGATACATAAACCCTTGGTTCTGCACCGCTGGAGATCCTGAAACATTGAAAGTAATAATAGTGACAGTGGTGGTGATGATGATAATAATGAAGCATCTAGATTTATTGAGCACTTACAATATACCAAGAACTCTGAAGAGCTATTTAATACATTATTATATTTGTTGGCCTAATTTAATTGAAATTAAAAAGCATGATTAGCCCCGTTTTACAGATGTAAAAGCTACAGTTGAGAGAAGTGAAGTGGCTGATCCTGGACCAAGCAAATCATGGAGCTGAGACTCCAATCCCCTTCATTCAGACTTCAGACTGCAGGATTTGCAACCATGCTGCCTTTATTTTACCTGCCTGATCCTGACAGTTTATCACATCCACTCTTTTCTAGATATTTCTATGAAACCATATCACTTTCCAGTTCTTGCAAAGACTGGCCCTGTGCCTGGGCCCTCGAAAAATTGAGTTTCCAAGATCATTTTACACCTGCTCACTTCAGTTCACTGAGGAAAAAAAAAAAATCACATCCATGTGAAGCAATTGCATGGCCCCGACCTGCTTTCACTGCCTAAATGTCAGCTTCTGGTGTAGAGATGTTCCTTTAAATGCGAATAAATACATGATTCTGCCTTACAAACACAGTGGATGCAATTCTCACTCTTTGCTCTTACCAGTAAGTCATCTGTGGAATATTGGAGAACAGGAAATTTTTGTAACTGTGGACACTTTGCATAACGCATTCTTATTCCCTACTGACTCTAGGAAATTTTCTTATTCCTAGAATCAGTGTGGAATAAGAATGCGTTGTGCAAAGCCAAAAACCAGAGAGCCAGCTTTCTCAACCTTGGCACTACCGAGATTGCTGGCTTCATAGTTCTGTTTTGGGGCACGGGGATGGGCTGCCCTGTTCATTGCAGGATCTATAACAGAGTCCCTGCTTCTACCCACTAGATGCCAGTAGCACTCCCACTCAGTCTTGGCAACCAAAAATGTCTCTAGACATCATCAAATGTCCCCCTGGGGACAAAATCACCCCTGGTTGAGAACCAGATACAGAATTTCAAAATACCCAACCGAAAGAAAGAAAGAAAGGGGGCGGGGGTGAGGGACATTAGCATCTGGAGGTCCTGCAACTAGGAACCACACAGAGCCCAGCAGTGCCCTGCCCCAAATTCTCGGCAGCACAGGAGGGTCCTGCCCTGCCTGCTGGAACCTCTGAGGGGCCACCCGGCAATTTCACCTAAACAGCTCCTCTTGCCCAGTGGGTTCTAGCTCACTTGGGTCCCAGAACTTCATGCTTTGATGCAGGATGCCCCCGAAAAACGATCCTGAATATCACAGACATTCTGGCTTTTCATCTTCAGAGTCCAAGAGACTGAAAATGAATTTTCTTTAGCTTTCTAAAATCTATGTTCACGTTTTCTTCCTGGCTACCTGGGTGCTTGCATCGGGGCTTCTCAGCCTCGGCACTACTGATATTTGAGGCTGAACCATTCTTTGTTGTGGGGCTGTATTTTGTATTACAGGATGTTTAGCAGCGTCCCTCATTTTTACTCCATTGATGCTATACCATCACCAGCCCCACCTCTACCCCCCGACCACAGTTGTCACAATCAAAAATGTCTTTAAATGTCCCCTGGGAGCAAAACTGTCCCTGATTGAAGACCACAGGATTATACGGATTTCTCTTTCTCAACTATTCTGTTTGGCTTTCCCAGCTATTCCATTCTTGACTTTACCCAGCCTCCAACGCAGGATCCCAGGAGCCATTTAATGTTTAAATCCTTGGTCAACCATTAATACATATATATTGTATCTATAGCTGTACTCTATTAATTCATCCTTACATTTTTTTTTTTTTTTTTTTTTTGGAAAGGAGGAAATGATTTTCTGTAGGTTGTCACAAAGTAGCGGCTTGGAGGACTATCAGGAAGCGAAGGCGGCTCCTTTCTGGAGAGTTCGGCCGCTCTCCCCAGCACTGGAGCGTGTGCTGCACTACTAACCTTTGCAGCTGCACAACGAAGATCCGTCATTTCAGAAAAATTGGGAAAGAGCCTCGAATCCTTACTGCCCTCTAGAGAAATTCCGGCAGAAGAACTCAATCTGTCGCAGTCAGCAGAAAAACAACGCTGCCAGAGGCAACTGCGCCTGGCAGTTGTAAAGCAAACAATTTATTTGCTGAATTTTTTGAAAGACGAGTCCAGCAGACCTTTCCTTTACAATCTCACACCTGAACAAGAAGCCGATGTGGTTGGCACGTTGACGCAATCATAATTTTGCCAATTCCAGGTCTACCGCCAAGGCGATGATTTTATGCTCACCGATGAATCAGATTCTGATATTCTACAAAGCAACTGTAGATCATGTTTTAAATGCAAATTCTCAAGTTTATACAAATGTCTTCTCTGGCCTTTGTTTACTGGCCTACCAATGGTGAGATAAACAAAGAGTTATTTTTCTTGCATCTCAGAAAAACCAGGAGTGAAAAAGTATCCACTAATTCTTCGTGTTTGTATTAGGTTTTGGTGGGTGAAGACTTTTGGACACATTTTGGAGTTTAGAGTGACTTTTTTTTTAATCTTGTGGGGGTGGGGCATGGAGGCTCATGCCTGTATTCCCAGCACTTTGGGAGGCCAAGGCGGGAAGATCACTTGAGCTCAGGAGTTCAAGACCAGCCTGGGCAACATAGTGAAACCTCATCTGTGCAAAAAACTTAAAAATTAGCCAGGCATGGTGGTGCATGGTCCTAGCTACTCAGGAGGCTGAGGCAGGAGGATCCCTTGACCTCAGGAGGTTGCAGCGAACCATGATTGCACCACTGCACTCCAGCCTGGCAACAGTATAAGAGCCTATCTTTAAAAAAAAAGAAAAAGAAAATTTTTAAATTAACTTTGGTTACTGTTGCTTTGATAAAGAGTTTCCTGTTACTTAACGGCCACCTATATTCCAAGGAGAACTTCATCACTGAGATTAAAGGGAGCTTTCCCTACCAAACCCCTGAAAAAGTTGTGCCAGGTCTAATTCATGTTTCCAGCACGGTTGGAAATCAAAAGAAGTTTGAAAAGTATATGCTTGAAGACATACACTAGATAGAAAATCTTGCAGGTTTAATCAGAACTTTCAAATCATGGTTTCCATTATGACAGGCAACACGAAAAAATGCTGAATGTTTATGCCTAATGGGTTTGCCCTTTGCCAGACAAATCCTTTTAGCTATGGCAGGAAACATAATTTTTATGGGCTCTTGGAGAGAGTGCACACTGCCCTCTACTGGTGACATGTGCTCACAATTTTATGGGGTCCCTTGATCAGGTTTCAGGAGGCTGTGAGTAGAGTGTTATTACCAAAGGTGGACCATAATCCTGTAGATTGATGGGAGCAATGGTTATTTTTACTATTTCCATTTTTTTCTACCCTCTTGACAAGGAAATAAGATATTTGGTCCTTTCCTTTGTTATCAATAGCTGTGAGAATAATTTTTCTAAGATGGAAATATGTCAGAGTAATACTTAGAATATTTGAACTCCATCAGGCACAAAATAATATGCACACATACCACAGGTATAAAGCCTCAATGAAATAACGTTTTACTGTGGAATAAAAGACGTTTCTCTCTGGATTTGAGCTATCAGTAAATAAGCCACTAAGGTATCAAAAACTCTTTCAGATACAAAATTAACAAAAATAAATAAATAAAATAACATGGGAGGGTGGGAAGACTTGTGGCTGTAAGGGATGCTTTAGCTAAAATCTACACAGATATTCTTTAAATGAATGAGACATTAAAAGAAATGTAGTATGGAATAAATTTCCCAAGCCTTTTTGAAAGTCAAGATACTGGTTCATTTTGACCTCTTTCAAAATATATGAATTTATCACATGCAATTATTTTCATTTACCAAATGACAGATGCCGTCTAATTTTGCTAATTCCCCACAGCTAAGAAAGGGAAACAGGGGAGAATAAAAGCCAGCATATTCACTGTCACAGCAAAGCTCCTGGAACTGTATCCAAACAGGAGCTGTTGATCTGTGGAAATGTAAATGTCATTTCTAAATATAGCACTGGGAAGCCAGAGAATCAGCATTTCTATGGATGAAACACCTTTTCGGGAAGTCGTACGTGGGAGCCCATGCTTCCCTGTGACACATGGGAGCGACAGGAATCTTCCCGCCCAGCCCTGCATCTGGAGGGGCTCAGAAATGCCACGTGCGTGCACAGAACCCTGCTCCTTCTCCCTGACTTCCTTAACCTGCTCCTGCACCAGACTGTGAATCAAAGCAAATCATCTCCCGTGTCTCTCTCCTCATCTTAGAAGATAAGAAGTAGAATTTCATTCTGACGTGCATGAATTCCGTACGAGTCAGAGATGCGCTCAACCTGGCAAATGAAACCTGAAGATAAAGCCATATGCTGCACCTCGCCAGCGAGTTTGTAATGAGGTGTGGGGTTGACTACACAACCCTACACAGCCATCAGCTACAGGGACCCAACCACTGGTCCTGGCTCTGACCACCATTTCAGGCTATTCTGTCCTCCCTCTACCATGCCGGAATGCTTTTGGGTTCTTGAATATGCCATCCTCTTTCCCACCTGGGTCCTTTGTGCTGTTGTCTTCGCCTAAAATCTTCTATACACTTGCATTTTCTCTCCTCTTTTTCACCTTGTATTATTTGTTGCTTTCTAGCAGAAGCATTTGTGACATCCTTAACCATAAAAGGTCTCAAGGCCCCTTGGCTTTAGTCTGCTTCAGCCAGATTGAGTGTGCAACTTGTGCTCCGAAGGACGCTGGACTTCTTTCATGTTTGGCTATAGCCGTTTCAAATTCTTACGATTTTTTTGACAAGAGTTCATGCATTGTCATTTTTTCACTGGGCCCCATGTCGCCAGTCTTGATCACAGACCTTTGCTTTCCTCATAAAACAAATTTGTAATTGTTGATTTGTCCATTTATTGGCATTTGGGAGTTGGTGGAGGCAGTGAGCTGGCCTATTTTCTCCATTAGGGCAGAAATTGTGTCTGTCTTGTTTATTGTCTAATCCAGAGCTATACAATAGAATTTTCTGTGATGATGGAAATGTTCTCTATCTTTGCAGTCCAATAGATTAGCCACTAACCATTTGTGATTATTGAACACTTGAAATGTACCTAATGCAATGGAGGAACAGTTTTTTATTTCATTTCATTTTAATTAATGGAAATTAAAAGTGAAGTAGCCTCATGTGACTGGTGGCTACCATACTGGACAGGTCTCACCCTAAGGCCTAGCCCAGCAACTGGTAAATGCACAGAGAATACTATGAGACCTTTTTAAAGAAGCTCCATGGCACTTCAACATGCATCAGAATTTCAAAAACGTAGGTAACTATGTTCCTACCCTTTAAGATTCTGCTATAGAAAATTTGCAAAAGGTCCAAGCATTTGATATGCCTCAAAGATTGAGGAGCAATCTCAATTGCTCAAATATGAGTATGTTCTATAGAAGAAGCTTCTTTGCATCAATTATTCAAATCTTTTTAATGCTTCCAAGTTAAATAATAGCAATACAGAAATCATCCTTAGAAGAATATCAGTTACCTAAAAATATTCCAGCCACAACTAATGGCTTATTTCAAACAGTATCTAACCCAGTAAAATTCCAATGGAGAAAATACATTTTGATCACCCCTTTGGGTTTATTGTCACAAACTGTGACCTATTACTTTGACTTTGAGAGGTCAGGAGTGACAGATAGCTCTTTTATTAAGACTCAAAAGTATCAATTAAATGTATGTATAACACCTGGCATTAGGCAAATGGCAGGACTTTATTAAGGAGATGTATAGAGCTCAATTAGGGCAGTGAGAAAACAGGAATGTCTTTGTCCCTAAATATACAGTGTATTCTTTAATGCATTTAGTGCATTTTTAATATAATCTTAGTCTCTCTTCTCGCAAACACACAGATGCACAAAAATGTAAAAGGCTGTTAATGTCCCAGCCCCCCTTGATGTACCTTTGTATTTAACCATTATTGTAATTCAACCCTCTAACATGAACGCTTTTTCCTCCACTGAGCTATCAAAGACACCTTCCTAATCAACATCACACACAGTAGCATAATAGATGGCACCAGAATGAACACAAGGATGAGCCATAATTCACTCTGGGGCTCTGCTGATGTCATAAACTGCACGACCAGCTTTATGGAGAAAGGCTGAGCCCAGAAAGTGAATTCCGATCTCAGCTCACTCTGGGAGCCATCTGTTAAGGAAACAGATTTAAATGCCGACCTTTTCATCTCTGTCGTTTACAGAGATTTCAAACTTTTGCTGTAAAATTTAAACTTTTCAGCCATGAACAGATTAAAATTCCTTTCTGGAGGCACTTTTGGTTGTGTATTCCCTCTTTTAACTGACAAATAGATTAGTGGTCTTTCCACCCTATGCTATCAATCTGTTTAAAAAGAGAAAAATACACTCTGCTCTAGTGGATGTTATGGCTATGTATACCCGTTACCAATGCCCTAATCCACCTGCCACTCCAAAGCCTGAGAAGACGAGTGATTCCCTTCACAACCTTCTTTGCATCAAGCGCTGACCATGTGGCCCAGTTCTGGTCAATGAGACATAAAGGAGCCACTTCTGAAAAAGAGTTTTCACCTTTTTTCAGAGAAAGATGCATGTAAGGAAAGACCCTTTTTATCTGCTGCTCCTCCACTCTTAGGCCCACCCAGCACTTCCAACTTTTCATCCACAGGTGAAGGTGCATTATCCACAGCCGCAGCAGCCACCTTGACCCATGAAAAGACCTCAATAAAGACTAAATGTCCACTGCTGAGGCAGAAAGAATGGAAGGATAGAAAAGTCTGGGTGCTTGATGGCCTTGCTGAGCTGCTGAGTTAACCATCTCTAGTACTACCTACCTCCAAGCTTCTTATTAAGCAAATATTTTCCATTGAGGTTCTTCAGAAGCCTGAGACAGGCATTTGGTGCAATTCATTTACAAGGGAGGTGATCCCAGGCAGCACCAGTAGGGAAGCGGAAAGTGAGACGGGAACAAGAAGGAAACCCATACAGAGTATGTCGATGAGGAAGTAACAATCCCTGTGGACATCCAAGGCCCAGGCCTGCTTGTGATATGCCTCATACAGCCCCACTGAGGGGCAAGGGGACTGGGATGTGTACCCACCCACTTACATCTGTCATTTGTTTGTTGCTGTTGTTTTTGAGACAAATTCTGGCTCTGCTGCCCAGTCTGGAGTGCAGTGGTGCGATCTCAGCTCACTGCAACCTCTACCTCCCAGGTTCAAGCGATTCTCCTGCCTCAGCCTCCCGAGTAGCTGGGATTACAGGCACAAGCACCATGCCCAGCTAATTTTTGTATTTTTAGTAGAGACGAGTGTCACCATGTTGGTCAGGCTGGCCTTGAACTCCTGATTTCGGGATCTGCCGGCCTCTGCCTGCCAAAGTGCTGGGATTACAGGCATGAGCCATCGTGCCCGGCCACATCTGTCATTTGTTTAGGACTGCTCCTGAGGGTGCTAACTACCTAGAATTTCCCACCCAACCCAACAAGCATGTTCCAAGACAGCCAAAGAAATCCATGAAGGAGAGAACTCCAAGTGCTTTGAGTAATAAGCCAGTGACCTGCAGGAGAACATTGTGTGTGAGGGCTGGGTGATCAGAGGACATTGAAATTAGGCAAGACTCCAACAGCTTCTTTTAAAGTGACTATTTGTCAGCAGGCTGTTATTTGTAGCAGAAATTGTCCCTAACTGGCATTACTGTGGAATTGTTCCTCTTAAGTCATTCATACCCCTCACATTTATCTACAACTCCATGCCAGTGAAACAACACAAATGCCCATTCATTCAGCAGATTCTTATGGAGCATTGGCTATGCATCCAACATCAGCAATGCAGTGGTGAGCCCAATGAACGTGGTCCTTGCCTGTGTATGGCTTACCCTCTAATGGGGAAGAAGGACACAAAATAAACACTCTCACACATCAAGCAATAACACAAGACAAAGCAAAAGAATGAGGCCAGATGTGGTGGTTCACTCCTGTAATCCCAGCACTTTGGGAGGCCGAGGTGGGTGGATCGCCTGATTTTAAAAATTCAAGACCAACCTGCCCGATGTGGTTAAACCCCATCTCTACTAAAAATACAAAAATTAGCTGGGCATAGTGGTGCACACCTGTATCCCAGCTACTTGGGAGGCTAAGGCACGAGAATCACTAGAACCCAGGAGGCAGAGTTTGCAGTGAGCTGAGATCGTGCCACTGCACTCCAGCCTGGGTGACAGAAAGAGATTTGGAGAAGAAGAGGAGGAGGAGGAGGAGTAGGATGACAACAATGAGGGAAGAGGAGGGAGAGGAGGAGGAGGATGAAGAAGAGGAAAAAGAACAAGAAGAAGGAGGAAAAAGATTGCCACCAATTTAGAATGTGAAGTCTGGGAGGGGCCTGTGAGTCAGGGACTGGAAGGATGAGTGGGAGACAGCCAGAAGTAAAAAGAGGAATATTACCACTAATCTTTGTAAAAAATGGATAAAAACTGCTGTGGGATAGGACGTGATAAAGGCCCCAAAAAGAAGGTCATTCAAATAACATCTTGCATGGAAAAAGAAAATAAAAATTAACCCTGCTCCAAACCTTATCACTAGGTTGGTTTGACTGAAAAGTAAGTTGAGTCATCATTGGAGCCATCATTTTCTCTAGAAACAAACAAGTCGGAGAGAGATCCAAGATGGCCGATTAGCAACAGCTCAGGAATGTAGCTCCCAGTGAAAGCGCAGAGAACCAGTGGACGCCGCACTTCCCGATGAATTTTTGTTGCCCACAGACCGGGAGATTCCTGGCAGAGGAACCACACGGGTCGCCAGCGCTCTTTTGACCGGCGCAGCACTTCTCGGTGCGGAGCGTACAGGGACTGGGTGCCCAAAGGCTCCGCTGGTTCCATCCCCACAAGGAGAACAGCAATTGGAAGCGCTGAGGAGAGAGCGAGCACAGCTGAACCAGGGAAGGCCCAGCTCTGTGGGGAAGGGGCGCCCCTCGAAGGAAAACTAAGAAACAGAAAAAACTTCATAACCAACAAGCCGGACGTCCACTTAGACACTCAATCTGAAAGTCGGCAATTACAAAGACGACAGGTGGATAAATCCACAAAAATGGGAAGAAACCAGTGCAAAAAGGCTGAGAACACCCGAAATCAGAATGCCTCGCCTCCTACAGGGGATCGCAGCTCCTCATCAGCAAGAGAACAAGACTTGATGGAGGATGAGTGTGATGAACTCACAGAATCAGGCTTCAGAAGGTGGATAATAAGAAACTTCTTTGAGCTAAAAGAACATGTTCTAACCCAATGCAAAGAAACTAAGAACCTTGAAAGAAGATTTAACGAAATGCTGACGAGAACGGACAACTTAGAGAAGAATATAAGTGAATTGATGGAGCTGAAAAACACAACACGAGAACTTCGCGAAGCATGCACAAGTTTCAACAGCTGAATTGACCAAGCAGAAGAAAGGATATCAG
>PVKP010028963.1:0-29519 GCA_004027715.1 Plecturocebus donacophilus | reverse complement strand
CCATCTTGGATCTCTCTCCGCCCGGTGATGAAGTTTTTTCTGTTTCTTAGTTTTCCTTGCGGATGCCCGTTCCCCACAGAGCTGGACCTTCCTGGGTTCGCTGTCCTTGCTATGAAACTCTCAGTCCTCAGCGCTCCAATTGCTGTTTTCCTTGTGGGGATGGGACCAGCCGAGCCCGTCCGTCCTGTATATTCTGCACTGGGAAGCGCCGCGCTGGGGCACCGGCAAAACAGCCGCACCGGCCAAAAGAGTCGTGCTGACGACCTGTGTGGCTCCTCTGCCAGGAATCTTCCAGTCTGTGGGCAACAAAAATTCGTCGGAAAGTGCGGCGTCCACTCGTTCTCTGCACTTTCACTGGGAGCTACATTCCTGAGCTGTTGCTAATCGGCCATCTTGGATCTCTCCCATCTTTATTTCTTTTCCCCCTGAATTTAACAGGCCTTTTTCTTTGTATAGCGCCCCATGTACTTGAAGAGCTAGAAAGGCAAACCGGGAGTCAGTCTAAATGTTTACAGCCTTATCTTTACTCAGTTCTAGGGCTTGGGTCAGAGCAGTAAGTTTAGCCTTCTGAGCAGAAGCACCCTGAGGCCATGGCTTGGCCTTGATTACAGTGTCCAGAGTTACTACTGCATAGCCTGCACACCTTTCCCCTCGTGGGTTACCAAAACTGCTTCCATCCACATACAACTCCCAGTCTACTACTATCCATGGCTGATCCCAAAGATCTGGCCTGCTGGAATAAACTGAGTCCCATACTTCAACACAGTTGTGTTCAACCGAGCTGACACCAGGAGCAAAGTGGTGGGGTTTAACGTGTTGCAGACCTCAATGGTGGTGCTGGGATTTTCACACAGCAGGCTCTGGTATTTGGTTAGCCTAGCATTTGTCAACCAATGATGTCCTTTGGTATTCATTAGAGTCACTACTGCATGGGGTGCCTTGATATTTAAATTTTGCCACAGAGTTAGCTTATCAGCCTCTTGTGCTAGCAGAGCAGTTGCTGCCAGGGCCCTTAAGCATGGGGGCCATCCCTTGGAAACTCCATCCAGCTGCTTGGAGAGATAAGCTACAGGCCTGGGCCAAGGTCCCACTCTTTGTGTTAGAATTCCAACTGTCATTTTTTCTCTTTCTGACACATACAATGTGAAGGGCTTTGTTAAATCAGGTAACCCCAAAGCCAGGCTGACATAAGTTTCGCTTTCAGTTCCTGACAGGCCGGCCACTGCTGAGATCCCCATTCAAAGGGTTCCTTGTCTTCCCCCTTGGTCACTTCGGACAGGGTTTGGCCAGTACTGTGAAGTTTGGAATTCACAATCTACAGAAACCCACAGCTCCCAGGAACTCCTGCACCTGCCTTCTAGTCTCGGGTTCTGGCAGGTTGCAAATGATTTGTTTCCTCTCTTCTCCTAGGCTGTGTTCCCCCTACCAGGTGGTCAACCCCAGATATTGCACTTGCTGTTGGCAAACCTGGGGTTTCTTTTTAGACACTTTACACCCACAGTGCTCCAGGTGCCAAAGTAAGTCACCTGTTCCTTTAGCGCATCTGACTGCCATGAGATGTCCCAATAATAGGTCATCAGTATATTGGAACAGCATGCAACCTAAGTCCTTAGCAGGACATTTCTGGAGGTCATGGCCTAGTGCCTCCCCAAAGATGGTGGGAGAGTTCTTGAACCCCTGGGGTAACCGTGTCCAGGTGTACTGGGTGGTTACACCTGTTTCTGGATTTCCCATTGAAAAGCAAATAGTTTCTGACTCTCTGAGGCCAGTCTAATGCTAAAAAAAGCATCCTTAGGCCGGGCATGGTGGCTCACACCTATAATCCCAGCACTTTGGGAGGCTGAGGTGGGTGGATCACAAGGTCAAGAGATCAAGACCACCCTGGTCAACAAGGTGAAACCCCGTCTCTACTAAAAATACAAAAAAATTAGCTGGGGATAGTGGTGCACACTTGTAGTCCCAGGTACTCGGGAGGCTAAGGCAGGAGAATTGCTTGAACCCAGGAGGTGGAGGTTGCAGTGAGCCGAGATCACGCCATTGCACTCCAGCCTGGGTAACAAGAGCGAAACTCCGTCTCAAAAAAAAAAAAAAAAAGGCATCCTTTAAGTCCAAGCAGTTGAATCAACTATCCTCCACTAGCAATAATCCCAGCAGTGTGTATAGGTTTGGTACAGTTGGGTGCAAAGTCACTGTAGCCTGATTAACCAAGCGCAAGTCCGGCACTGGCCTGTAGTCTTTGGTCCCTGGTTTAGGAACAGGCAGGAGGGGGTGTTCCATGGAGACTGATGAGGAACTATAATTCCATACTCCTTTAAGCATTTTAGGTGGACCTGAATGCCTTCTAGGGCTCTCAGGGAACTGGATGTTGCTTTTGCCTAACTGGCTGAACCCCAGGCTCGACTTCAATGAGCACAGGTTGATTGCCAGTCCTGCTGGATTGTCCTCTGCCCAGACCTTAGGCCATCGTTTTGCTAATGCAGGTTCTGTCTTCCGGTCTGGTTCAGTTAAAAAGAGCCTCCTCTCTTCTTCACGAGGAGCCCTGAGGGCCATTATGACTCCAGTTTTAGGTAATGCCAGCCGTAAAGAGCCACTCTTGGTGAAGGTGATGGTTGCCCGTAGCTTACTGAGCAGACCTCTTCCTAGCAGGGGCAAAGGGCAATCGGGCATGTATAAGAACTGGTGAATCACCTCATATGTCCCCACCTCACAAGTCTGAAGCAAACAGAAAGACTGTTTCACTGACACCCCAGTAGCTCCAACAATATCAGTTGTTTCCTTTGATGAGGGTGGGGGCTACAGGGGTGGTTACCACAGAATATTCAGCACCTGTGTCGACAAGGAAGTCAATGCCCTTGCTGCCCACTGTCATCCTGACCATGGGCTCTTTGGAGGCAATCGAGTCTGGTCCTCTTCAGTCCAGTGGCCCTTCCATTAGATTGAACAGAGCTCCTTCACCTTTGTCTGAAGGCTTGTGCTTAAGATCTCCCTGTATTCCTGCTAACTGGCGGCACCTGTCCTTCCAGTGTCCCTCCACTTCCTTACAGTAAACACACTGGTCAGGTTGCAGGCTTGGGCGATTAGACTGGGTAGCTTTCCAGGAGCCCCCGTTTCTGTGCCCTTTTGGGGGCACTCCTCTAATAGCGGCATCTATCAAGTCGGCACTTCGTTGAGTCTGACACTCATTTTCTCTACGACTTTCTCTATGGCTTACTGTGTCTCTGTTCACAAACACCTGGTTAGCTATTTCCAATAACTGTGAAGTATTCAAGCCTGTAAATGCTCCTGCTTCTGTAACTTTCTCCTAATGTCTTCTGTACACTGACTGACGAATGCCACATGTACCATGCGTTGCTTTTCAGGGCTCTCAGGATCGAAAGGAGTATACATGGGATAGGCTTCACACAGCCTCTCATAGAACCGTGCTGGGCTTTCCTCTTTCCCTTGAATGACCTCAGAGATTTTATTGATGTTTGTGGCCTTCGGGCTCCCTTTTTCAATCCTTCCAGTAAGGCCTCTCTGTACAGAACTACCCTCTGCATACCCTCTGGGGTGTTTGGATCCTACTGGGGGTCAGTCCCCAGTAACTGGACCCTGACATACCCTTGGGGGCTCTGATTATCTGCTGGAGCATGCTCCTCCAGCCAATTAGAAGCAGCTTGGAGTACTCTCCACCTTTCATCAGTGTTAAAAAGATACATAAGCAGCTGGTGGCAGTCAGCCCAAGTGGGGTTATGATTCTGAATACTAGTTTGCAGTAGGTCAATGAGAGCTTGTGGCTTCTTGGTATAAGACAGGGTGTTATTTTTCCAGTTGATAAGATCAGCTGATGGCAGGTATGTGAAAATACGCCAAGACTTCCAAGGTTAGTTACACAGAGAGAGAGATTGAGAGAGAGAGAGAGCCGAGTTCAGGAGTGCCCAATCCGGCACACATGGGTGATCAGGATACGCTTCCACCTAAAGAAGGTGGGCAAGTTTCCCCGGATCACTCCTACCATGTTTCTGTCATCCGGACACTCCAGACACCCATTCCTTCTTGGTGTTCAGCCACGGGGTGGATCCACACTGCTGGGGCTTTCCTGCTTTGCTCTGGCAAGGCATTCCACTGGGGCCACTAACTGCCAGGAGTGCTCTCAGGAACTGCGTCACCCAAGCGGGCTGGAGTCCCCCTCAGGGATGCTCCAAAGGGCAAGGCAAAGCCATCTGGAAGGGCTGTGCTGGCCATCCGCCAACTAAAACTCATTTCCTGGTCAGGGAACCAAATAATGAAGCAGAAACAGTTGCAAACAAAGCTCTCCGACGCTGAACTGGGAAGGAAGTGGAGGTTTATTTGGCTGGGAGCTGCGGCGGCGTAAATGCCTAACAACCACTCTCCCCAACAAAAAAAAACTCTTGCCCTTTTAAAGGCTTACAGCTCTAGAAATTACACGTGAAAGGGTCTTAATCCACGAAGTAGGTGTAGGGTACGTGACTTAGGTGGGGGTCTGACCGTCTCTGAGTAAAAACATTGCCTTCCGGAAAGATTCCTCCATGCCATATCCGTGATCTATAGATGGGACTGTGGTTAGCAGCAGGGGTCTTATCCTTAATCTGGCCTGTGGCGCCAACTGGTCCCTCCTCTGGGTGACTTCTGACTTCTTCTTTTGAGATGTAGTGTAGAAGGCTGAAGAGGATTAAGGGTCTCCTTCCTCAGGTGGGTACCACCACACCTGGTAATTTTTGTATTTTTAGTAGAGAGTTTCACCATGTTAGCTAGGCCGGTTTCAAACTCCTGGTACCTGCCTTAGCCTCCCAAAGTGCTGGGATTATACCCAGGCCCTAACTAGATTCTTAAACCGTTCAATGCAAGCATTGTAAGACCTTGTACAACATCTCTAGTCAAAACACCTACTTTGAACACCACTCACATCTCCTGAAAGTTGTAAACCAAAAATAAAATCCTAAGCCCCCAGCCGACTGAACAGACTTTTGGGCTTGGCCAAGGGGATCCCAGAGAATCTTGAAAAACCAAATTCCAGGCCATGACAGGAAGGGAAGTCAAACCCACCTTGCTATACCTCCTGTCTTTTGGAGTTCAGACACGGTTGACCAGCATTAACCCTCAATTAGAGGTCGCAAGACTGACAGAACAGACTCTGCGGCAGTAAGACACCAGATTGCAATCTGACTGGAATAGCATCTCATCACAGCACACCACGAAGGAAATAAAAACATTTTACCTCAAAATATATTGCTCTGACCTATTTTTAAATGACCCTGCAAAGGTGTCTTTTGTAGGGGAAGATGTTTCCATAGAAAATCTTCATTAATACGGCCTGGCCTCTCTGAGATATAGGAGATACTAACTTGCCTGTCACCTTTTAAGGTCCGAAAAGAGACATTTATCATCTATTCTGTCTGAAGTCCGCTACCTGGAGGCTTCATCTACATAACAAGAACCTTGGCTTCCACAACACCCCTTATCTTAACTATTTTTTCCTGCGGACTTCTAGTCTTTAGACAAAGCTTAACTCCTTCAACCAATTGCCAATCAGAAAATCTTTGCATCCACCTATAACCTGTGAGCTCCCCACTTCAAGATGTTCTGCCTTTCTGAGCTGAACCAATGTATAATTTATGTATTCCATGTATTGATCTACGTCTTTGCCTGTAACTTCTGTCTCCCCAAATTGTATAAAACCAAACTGACCCTGTCACCTCCAGCATACTTTCTCGGGACCTCCTGAGACTGTCCTCCAGGCCACAGTCACTTGTATTAGCTCAGAATAAACCACTTTAAATATTTTGCAGAGTTTGCTTTTCTTTTTGTCAACAATGTTGATTAATAAACTCACTAGTGCTATTGAGACAGGCAGGTGATATTTGAAAGTCTTTTGGTAGCCACTTCTAGAATATGGCCTGACCCGTGTTTTTCAAAGGCTAAATAACCACCTGAGGTTAGGTACCCTGGTTATACTTTTATTTTTCCCTTTTTTAACGTCATTATTATCATCTTGTCTCTGTGGCCTTAGATGTCTGCCTTGTGCCTTTGTTATGCAAAACAAATTGTTTCCTTGGTTGTTAGTTTTTAAATTTTTATGGGTATATCTTCAGTTATATATTTTGTCTGTTCCATAAAAACATCATTCAGACAATTTTTCTTCTTCTTTCTTCCTTCCTTTTTTTCTTGTATTGTTTTCTATATACCTAGTCTGGTTTCTAAAGTTATTTTTTCAAGTATATTAACACAGGGGCTTGTTATGTTGCAAGGCTGGTCTTCAACTCCTGGGCTCAAGTGATCTTCCCACTTTAGGCTTTCAAGTAGCTAGGACTATAGGCATGCACCACCATGCCTGGTTAAACTTCTTTTTTTTTGAGACAGAATTTTGCTCTTGTTGCCCAGGTCATAGTGGAATGGCACCATCTCGGCTCACTGCAACTCCGCCTCCAGGTTCAAGTGATTCTCTTGACTCAGCCTCCCAAACAGCTGAGATTACAGGCACCCGCCACCATGCCTGGTTAATTTTTTTTTTTGTATTTTTAGTGGAGTCAGGGTTTCATCATGTTGACTAGGCTGGTCTTGGACTCCTGACCTCAGATGATCCACCCACCTTGGTCTCCCAAAGTGCTGGGACTACAGGCATGAGCCATTGCACCTGGCCTAAACTCATCTTAAAAAGGAGTTTCTTGACCAACTATTTGCAAGATGGTACTGTGGCAATACTGTCCAGTAATTTACTTTATGATCAAAAGTTATTTATACAACTAATTTTGGCCTTTGCTACTTTTCAGCCAATCAAGATTAGCAGGTGTAGAAATTGATGCTGAAAATTTTACCTCTGCCCTGCTTTATTGCAAGATTTTTTTTTTTTTTTTTGCAAAAATGAGTTGCCAGTATAATTGTTTGTCCCTGCCTTCTCTGTTTTTCTCCAGATTCCAATTCAAACAAGAGACACTCTCATCTTGGCTGTCACAACAGACACAGTAAAGACATGTTTAAGATGATTTTCCACGATTATTAACTGAAGATTCTATGGAAGCATGGAAATAAAAGTGTGACAGACACACTTCTGGTTTTCCTCTAACATCTCTGATATTCCTTTCAGTGTCTTTTTCTTTTCTTTCTTTCTTTCTTTTTTTGTGATAGAGTCTTGCTCTGTTGCTGAGGCTGAAGTGCACGCAGTAGCATGATCTTGGCTCACTGCAACCTCAACCTCACTCAAGTGATCCTCCCAACTCAATTTCCAGAGTAGCTGGGACTACAAGGTGAAATGGCCTCATTGCTTAAGGTGGCACCCGAAGCTCTTGGTCTCATGGCTGAGGAAATCAAGGATATGGACAGACGAAGAGTGAGGTCAGAGCAGAAGTTTAATAGACAAAAGAAAGAGAACCACTCTCTGATGCAGAGAGGGGTCCCAAAAAGTGTTGCTGCTTTACAGTTGAATGCAAAATTTTTTTTTTTCTTTGATACAGAATCTCACTCTGTCACCCAGGTTGGAGTGCAATGGAGCGATCTCAGCTCACTGCAACCTCCACCTCCCGGGTTCAAGCAATTCTCCCTGCCTCAGCCTCCTGAGTAGCTGGGATTACAGGTGCCTGCCACCATGCCCAGCTAATTTTTGTATTTTTAGTAGAGACGGGGTTTTGCCATGTTAGCCAGGCTGGTCTCGAACTCCTGGCCTCAGATAATCCGCCTACCTCGGCCTCCCAAAGTGCTGGGATTACAGGTGTGAACCACCATGCCTGGCACAAAAGCTGTTATAAGAAACTGATGACAGCTGGGCATCTCATTTGCATAAAGCATGTATTTCTGGTAGCTCTACCACAACCTTTTATTATGTAGGCAGGTCCTTGGCCTGAGCTACTCACATTGCTTATCTCTTTCCTACTGTGCATGTGCCAAAAAAGTGGGAGGTAAAGCCCCCATGGCTGACGTTCCTGGCACCAGGTACCCCTTCCCATCGGTGCAGCTGCAGGCATACCCCAAGCAAACTTCCAGCTTCCTTATCTGAGTATGTCCAAAAAAGGAAAGAAATGTGCTTACTGGGACCCACTGTATGAATGTGAAGCTTACTGATTACCCAGGAAGCGGCCCCTCTTTTCCGGAGCTGCTTATCTATTGTAAGGGTTATTGCCGAGTTTAAAATGAGGAAACTGAAGCCAGTATAAGAAAAATTAAATTCCGGTTCATTCAGCTTGCAGGCGAGGTTCTATGGTCTGGGGGGAAAAGGGCCAGAGAAGTCGCGCTGTCTTCTTGGGGCGTGGGATTTTTTATAGCTATAGGGTACAAGAAGTAGCAGGATGCTCTGATCGGTTACCAAGAGGGGGGTGGGATGGAGACGGGGCGGGCTGCTATTGGTGGGTAGATAGTTGGGTGGGTTTTCCCTGACGCAAGATCCGGCAAGATCCCTCTAGGAGAGCATGTGCTCTGATGTGCAGGGCCAGGTGCCGGGTGGGCGTCGAGTGCAGAGGTGCGTGTGTCCGGCCTCCTGGCGAGGCAACCGGCCTTACATCTATGTTTGTAGCCTGATCTTCCAAGCTGCTCTTTGTTGGAAGAGAATTGATTTCGTGGGCTGCTTTTTGTTAGAAGAGAAGTTCTGCCAAGGACTCTTTGCCCTAACTATCTGCCTGACTAGTTTCTTTTTACCCACTCTCTCACAGGCATGTGTCACTACCTTGGCTAACTTTTACATTTTTAGTGGAGATGGTGTTTTGCCATTTAGACCAGGCTAGTCTCAAACTCCTGGCCTCAAGCGATCCACCCACCTCAGCCTCCCAAAGTGCTGGGATTACAGGCGTGAGCCATCGTGTTCCACCTGAGTATCCTTTGTAAACTCACTTTGCTTTACTCAATCCCCAACAGTTAGGCCTATGTATTTGTTAAAAAGTGAGCTGTCTGGTTTTGGCACAGTAAGGAATTTCCATTAAAAAGGAAGGCTGGTTTCTACTCCTACTCTTTTTTCATTTCCATATTCTGCAGAATTCTGGGTTAATAATAATGGAAAATCATTTTAAAAGTGCATTTTCTTCGGAGTCTTTGAGGTGCATAATTAACCATTTAAAAATTGACCATGCTCAAAAACTAGATGTATGAATAAAGAAGACAACCAAGAAACGGCAGTATAATAGAAAAAAAAATTCCAGAGTAACAAGATTAAATGGATTTTTAAAATATTCTTATATAATAAATGAAAGCTAAGCATAGTGCTATTCTTTAGAAAGCAATTCTTCTATTGGGAAAAACAGAATTTTTGACTCCAAGAAAGTACAATATTATAAAGTAGTATTTCCCAAAATATGTTTCACTGACTACCATGTTAATAGGTCTTAGGTGAGAAAAAGAATTCCCAGACTAAACTAATTAAAGAAATATGGAATTCAAATTAAAGAGGTTTCTTTACTGTTCATGTGTATTAGTGGAGGGTTTCCCAAACATATTCAACTGGGGAATAGCCTTTCCTAGCCAAAGCATCTTTCAGAACTAGTGATATATTCCATGATTAGAAGTTAATGAATTTTTTTTGTAAAATGACGGATAATACATATTTTAGGCCTTGCAGGTCATACAGTCTCTGTTGCAACTATTCAGCTCTTTTGTTGCAGCACAAAAACCACCAGACACAGGTGAGCACAGTGGCTCATGCCTATAATCCCAGGACTTTGGGAGGCCGAGGTGGGTGGATCATGAGGTCAAGAGATTGAGACCATCCTGGCCAACTAGGTGAAACCCCGTCTCTACTAAAAATACAAAAACTAGCCAGGCATGGTGGCATGTGCCTGTAGTCCCATCTACTCGGGAGGTTGAGGTAGGAGAATCGCCTGAACCTGGGAGGCAGAGGTTACAGTGAGCCAAGATCACGCCACTGCACTCCAGCCTGGGCAACAGAGGGAGACTCCATCTAAAAAATAAATAGAAAATTAAAAAGAAAAAAACCACCAGACCCAAATGAAAAGGTACAGCTATTTTTCTAAACACCTGTTTTGTAAATACAGCTTTATTAGCATTAACACTGAGTCACATTGTCAGTGTATCTTGGGAACATGGACAATACCAAAAAATAGAGGAGGAGAAAGGAGAGAGGACAGAATATAGTGACAGAACATTCTTTTTATGAAAGTTTCACTAAAACCTAGGAAGTGATGCCTGAAACCAACTGTATCCACTAGAGGGCACTAGGAGTGCAAGTTTGCACCATTGTTGTCCATATCTTTGCCTTTAAAATGTTGAAATTAGCATTATATGAGGTAACACATAGCAGAGTTTGGAGGAGTTCACAAAGAAAAAATGTGGCTCAAGGAGGTGGACAGATGATTGAAACTTATATATCATTTTAGGGTAAACAAAAGTAAGGGGAATTTGGGCTGAAGTTGGGGTAAGTTCTGGGAAGGACAGTGAAGGAAATGCATGATAAATAAAGGTAGTTTTGTCATGCTAATAAGAGCCTCTAAGGCGGTGTACTAGTTCATTCTCACACTACTAATAATGACATACCGGAGACTAGGTAATTCATAAAGGAAAGAGCTCTAATTGACTCACAGTTCAGCGTGGCTGGGGCGGCCTCAGGAAACTTACAGTCATGGTGGAAGGGGAAGCAAACATGTCCTTCTTCACATGGTGGCAGCAGAAGTGTTGAGCAAAAGTGGGGAAAGTCCATTATACAACCATCAGATCTCCTGTGAAGTCACTCATTATCCCGAGAACAGCATGAGAGGAACCACCCCCATGATTAAATTGCCTCCCACCTAGTCCCTCCCGTGACACATGGGGATTATGGGAACTACAATTCATGATGGGTTTGTGTGGGGACACAGACAAACCAAATCAGGTGATAAGAGTTGTCTCCAGGAGTACCTCTCTTCTTGGTATGGAGACATCTTTACAAAATATCAATATCCTTTACAAAAGGGAAACTTAATACTTTCTTTTTAGACAGGGGGAAGTAAAAAACTGTTCCTGCACTGCTGGTTTTCAGTTGCCTATGACTCAAAATAATTCTTACGTCAAAGTGGTATATTTTTGGTGGGGGCATATTCTGGTACCTTTAAATTTCAAAATCAATATTAAGATTGATGTATCAAGTTTATAGAAAGTATTTGAATATTTTAAGTATTTGAAGGTAGTTTGTAATATTTTCTAAATAATAACACGTTTTTGGATGTATGAGTTTACTTGCGGATAACAGGCTGTGATATGGTTTGGCTATGTCCCCACTTAAAATCTCATCTTGAATTGTAATCCCTATAATCCCCACATGCCAAGGGAGAGACCAGGTGGAGGTAATTGAATCATAGGGCAGTTTTCCCCCATGCAGTTCTTGTGATAGTGAGTTCCCATGAGATCTGATGATTTTATAAGTGTTTAGTAGTTCCTCCTGTGTTCATTCTTCCTCCTGCTGCCTTGTGAAGAAGGTGCCTTGCTTCCCCTTTGCCTTCTGCCATGACTGTAAGTTTCCTGAGGCCTCCCCAGCCATGCAGAACTGTGAGTCTATTAAAACTCTCTTCTTTATAATTTACCCAGTCTCAGGTGTTTCTTTACAGCAGTGTGAAAACAGACTCATGCAGGCCATCATCTCTGCAAACAAGACGACCTTGGGAGATATAGCATTGAAAGTTTGCTAAATCACTCTACCAGGGTTTGAATCCATGGTTTTACTCCTTACCAAATCTAAGACTTTGGGACAGTAACTTAACCAGCCATATGAGTTTTTTTATTTGTATAGTGTAGCAACAATAATTCCTATCTCACTGGGTCATTGTGACAATCAACTGACCTAATTCCATAAATTTCTTTCTTTTTTTTGAGACAAAGTCTCACTGTCACCATGCTGGAGTGCAGTGGTGCAGTCTTGGCTCACTGCATCCTCCACCTCCTGGATTCAAGCAATTCTTGTGCCTCAGCCTCCCGAGTAGCTGGGATTACAGGCACGCACCACCATACCCAGCTAATTTTTGTAATTTTAGTAGAGACGAGGTTTTACCATGTTGGCCAGGATGGTCTCAATCTCCTGACCTCACGATCCACCCGCCTCCGCCTCCCAAAGTGCTGGGATTACAGGTGTGAGCCACTGCGCCCAGCCATAAATTTCTTAGCTCAGTAACTGACTGTAGTAAGTACTCAAAAAATTTATTATTTTAAAACATGATTTACTTAAATTCCATTTGAAGTTCGTAAGTCCCTTTGTAAGTTCCTGTAATAGATGTGATTTCAAATGGCTGTATGAAATTTAAATAAACTTAATTATCATTTTTAAAACTCTAAAAATTATGTTGAGCCTTGAAGGAAATGTGACTGTGTGGTCTGAGCACATGCATGTGGCTGCAATTTCTGCTTCTCAGATTATAGAATCAATCTTTCTTATTGTTCTTGTTCTGCAAATCAACTAGGAAAAACTAAGCAGCACCAGAGATAAGACCTCTCCCCTGCTGATGGCTAGCTTTTTCTCCTTTGTTATTTTGCACCTAACTCACATCAGATAGCACAAAAGCCCCATGACTGTTAAATTCTCAATGTGGAATGTCAAATATACCTTTCCCACAAAAAAACACCACCTCAATTAATCAGATTACTGTAACTGTGTACTAGCCTTGTGTGGAAAACACTGAAACCCTGTTAAGCTTCCCAAGCCTTATTTATATAAATGACCTCCTAAACTTCTCCACTTTGGGGCACTGACTTCCATTCTTTGGAATCTGTATTCCTGGTGGCTATCCTTAAACTTTGTGCTTGATTAAACTCTACATTTAAGCATATTTCCTGAATCTCTTTAGTTAAGGTTGACACTCTGTCGCAACCACTGCACTGTTTTAAATTTCCAATTCTGTCCAAGATTCTAGGCTTTATTTTGATTATGAACTTGGAGGCTTGTGCACATCAACTGTGAGATTTGCTTCTTTCATATCATTCCTTAATACTTAGAACAATGCAGGACACACTAGAAATCCTTGTTGAATTGAACAGAAGAAATGAACTGAGGAATGAAATGTTGGGTACTATAACTCTTTGACTAATACCCTCTGGTCACTTTAAATCTCAAGCACAGATACAGGAAACATCTCGTGAGGAAGATGGCTGAAAGGAAGCTTCTCCGGAGTGCAGCTACCAACCAGTGAGACAGAACCAGAGCCATATCTGCGTCTCCGAGTGAGGTACTGGTTTTGTTTTAAAGGGACTGGTTGAACAGTGGGATTAACCCCCCAAAAAGGCAGCGAAAGCAGCCCAAAGGCGTGCAGCGGAGGCCAGGCGGGGCACCGCGCGACCCGGAAAGTGTATCAGGCACAGAGCATGGTGGGGGAGGGGAAGCGGAATCACTTCCGGTTCTCGGAATCAAATACAGCAACTCACTCTGAGGCTTTGGCAGCATGCAGACAGGGAAACGCTGCCTTGCTGAGCACCACCTGGAGTCGCAGACCTGGGCGATAGCCCCAGCCAGACCAGTGCCTTGTTAGCGCAGACCAGGGCAGACATTTGGACTAACACCGAGAAAGCTTTCGAAAAGGAACTGCCCGTCCCACAGAAGGGACAGTTGAAAGCGGGGAGAGGGATACGACCAGACAGGCCCCTCCCCACAAGAGCCAGCAACCGGAGTCCTCCAGGGAGAGTTTCACAGTTAATACATCCTCCACCCAGGAACAGCGGGCTCAGCAGAGCTAAAGAGCCCGCCACTGGGAAGGCGGGGCTCACCCCAGCAGTACGGAAAGCAGGCAAAGGGGAAGCAGCAGCCTGGCTGAGACCGAGGCAGACAATGGACACGCTGTCTTAAGTGGACATTGACACCTGCGTTTAAAAAAAAGAAAACCCTCATACAGAAGAAATAACCCCAACTTTAACAAAAAGGACATCCACTCAGAGAAGATGGGAAGAAACCAGCGCAAAAAGGGCAAAAACAGCAAAGTCCAGAATGCCTCTCCTCCCTAGAGAGAGCACGATGACTCACAAGCATGGCAACAAAGCAGGTTAGAAAACGATTTTCACAAGCTGACAGAAGCAGGCTTCAGAAGATGGGCAATAACAAACTTCTCTGAGCTAAAACAACATGTTTTAACCCAATGTAAAGAAACCAAGAACCTTGAAAAAAGATTAGATGAAATGCTAACTGGAATAACCAGCCTAGAGAAGAACATAAACAAATACAGCACGAGAACTTTGTGAAGCATACATAAGTTTCAATATCTGAATCGATCAAGCAGATGAAAGGATATTGGAGATCGAAGATCAACTCAATGAAATAAAAAAAGAAAGCAAGAAAAGAGAAAAAAGAGTGAAAAGAAATGCACAAAACCTCCAAAAAATAAGAGATTACATGAAAAGACCTAATCTGTTAATTCTTCTCAGCACCATATCGCACTTACTCTAAAATTGACCACATAATTG
Source organism: Plecturocebus donacophilus (assembly GCA_004027715.1). Taxonomy (NCBI): domain Eukaryota; kingdom Metazoa; phylum Chordata; class Mammalia; order Primates; family Pitheciidae; genus Plecturocebus; species Plecturocebus donacophilus. Next base: position 15,170 of record PVKP010028963.1, on the reverse strand, counting down.
GAATTAAATCACTCCTCAGCAAATATAAAAAAAAAATGGAAATCATAACAGTCTCTCAGACCATGGTGCAATCAAATTAGCTCTCAGGATTAAGAAACTAACCCAAAACTGCACATCTTCATGGAAACTAAACAACTGGCTCCTGAATGTTGACTGGATAAACAATGAAATGAAGGCAGAAATAAAGATGTTCTTCGAAACCAACAAGAATGAGGACAGAACATACGGGAATCTCTGGGACACATTTAAAGCAGTGTCTAGAGGGAAATTTATAGCAATAAATGCCCACGTGAGAAATAAGGAAAGAGCTAAAATTGACACCCTATTGTCAAAATTTAAAGAGCTGGAGGAGCAAGATCAAAAAAACTCAAAAGCTAGCAGAAGACAAGAAATAACTAAGATCAGAGCAGAAATGAAGGAGATAGAGACACAAAAAACCCTTCAAAAAAATCAACAAATCCAGGAGGTGGTTTTTCAAAAAGATCAACAAAATAGACAGACTGCTAGCCAGATAAACATAAAAGAAAAGAGAGAAGGATCAAATAGATGCAATAAAAAATGATAAAGGGGATATCACCACTGATTCCACAGAAATGCAAACCATCATCAGAGATTACTACAAACAACTCTATGTACATAAACAAGTAAACCTGGAAGAAATGGATAAATTCATGGACACCTGCACCCTACCAAAACTAAACCAGGAAGAAGTTGAAACCATGAATAGACCAAGAACAAGGGCTGAAGTTGAGGCAGCAATTAACAGCCTATCAACCAAAAAAAGTCCAGGTCCAGATGGGTTTGCAGCTGAATTCTACCAGATGTGCAGAGAGGAGCTGTTACCAATCATTCTGAAACTATTCCAAGCAATACAAAAAGAAGGAATCCTCCTTAATTCATTTTATGAGACCAACATCATCCTGATACCAAAACTCATCAGAGACTCAACAAAAAAAGAAAACTTCAGGCCAACCTCGATGATGAACATAGATTCAAAAATCTTCAATAAAATACTGGCAAACTGATTGCAACAGCACATCAAAAAGCTTCTCCATCATGATCAAGTAGGCTTCATCCTGGGGATGCAAGGCTGGTTCAACATATGCAAGTCTATAAACGTAATCCACCACATAAACAGAACCAAAGACAAAAACCACATGATTATCTCAATAGATGCAGAGGTCTTTGACAAAATTCAACAGCCCTTTATGCTAAAAACTCTCAATAAACTGGGTGTTGATGGAACATATCTCAAAATAATAAAAGCTATTTATGACAAACCCACAGCCAATATCATACTGAATGGGCAAAAACTGGAAGCATTCCCTTTGAAATCTGGCATTAGACAAAGATGCCCTCTCTCTCCACTCTTATTCAATATAGTATTGGAAGTTTTAGCCAGAGCAATAAAGTAAGAAAAAGAAAAAGAAAAAGAAATAAAGTGTATTCAATTAGGAAAGGGGGAAGTCAAATTGTCTCTATTTGCAGATGACATGATTGTATATTTAGAAGACCCCATCATCTCAGCCCAAACTCTCCTTAAGCTGATAAGCAACTTCAGCAAAGTCTCAGGATACAAAATCAATGTGCAGAAATCACAAGCATTCTTAGACACTAATAACAGACAAACAGAGAGCCAAATCAAGAGCAAACTCCCACTCACAATTGCTACAAGAAGAACAAAATACCTAGGAATACAACTAACAAAGGAGGTAAAGGACCTCTTCAAAGAGAAGTACAAACCACTGCTCAAGGAACTGAGAGAAGACAAAAACAGATGGAAAAACATTCCATGCTCATGGTTAGGAAGAATCAATATAGTGAAAATGGCCATACTACCCAAAGTAATTTGTAGATTTAATGCTATCCCCATCAAACTACTAATGACCTTCTTCACAGAACTGGAAAAAACCACTTTAAGCTTCATATGGAACCAAAAAAAGAGCCTGCATAGCCAAGACAATCCTAAGCAAAAAGAACAAAGCTGGTGGCATCATGCTGCCAGACTTCAAGCTATACTTCAAGGCAACAGTAATCAAAACAGCATGGTACTGGTATCAAAACAGAGACATAGACCAATGGAACAGAACAGAGGCCTCTGGAGCAACACCATACATCTACAACCATCTGATCTTTGAAAAACCTGACAAAAACAAGCAATGGGGAAAGGATTCCCTGTTTAATAAATGGTGTTGGGAAAATTGGCTAGCCATGTGCAGAAAGCAGAAACTGGACCCCTTCCTGACACCTTACACTGAAATTAACTCCAGATGGATTAAGGACTTAAACATAAGACCTAACACTGTAAAAACCCTAGAAGAAAACCTAGGCAAAACCATTCAGGACATAGGCATAGGCAAGGAATTCATGACTAAAACACCAAAAACAAGGGCAACAAAGGCCAAAATAGACAAATGAGATCTAACTAAACTCCAGTGCTTCTGTGCAGCAAAGGAAACAATCATAAGAGTGAACTGGCAACCAACAGAATGGGAAAAATTTTTTGCAACCTACCCATCTGACAAAGGGCTAATATCCAGAATCTACAAAGAACTGAAACAGATTTACAAGTGAAAAACAGACAAACCCATCCAAAAGTAGCAAAGGATATGAACAGACACTTTTCAAAAGGAGACATATATGAAGCCAACAAACATATGAAAAAATGCTCATCATCACTGGTCATTAGAGAAATGCAAATCAAAACCACATTGAGATACCACCTCACGCCAGTTAGAATGGCGATCATTAAAAAATCTGGAGACAACAGATGCTGGAGAGGATGTGGAGAAACAGGAACACTTTTACACTGTTGGTGGGAGTGCAAATTAGTTCAACCATTGTGGAAGACAGTGTGGCGATTCTTCAAGGATCTAGAAATAGAAATCCCATTTGGCCCAGCAATCCCATTACTGGGTATATACCCAAAGGACTATAAATCTTTCTGTTATAAAGACACATGCACACACATGTTCATCGTGGCACTGTTTACAATAGCAAAGACCTGGAACCAACCCAAATGCCCATCAATGATAGACTGGACAAAGAAAATGTGGCACATACACACCATGGAATACTATGCAGCCATAAAAAATGATGAGTTTGTATCCTTTGGAGGGCCATGGATGAACCTGGAAACCATCATTCTCAGCAAACTGACACATGAGCAGAAAATCAAACACTGCATGTTCTCACTCATAGGCGAGTGTTGAACAATGAGAACACTTGGATACAAAGAGGGGAGCATCACACACTGGGGTCCGTTGGGGGGAGCTACTGAAGGCATAGTGGGAGGGAGGGTGGCGGAGGGATAACGTGGGGAGAAATGTCAGGTATAGGTGATGGGGGGATGGTGGCAACCAACCACCTTGCCATGAATGCACCTATGCAGCAATCTTGCATGATCTGCACATGTACCCTAGCACCTAAAGTACAATAAATAAAAAAATCTCAAGAACAGGCTCAATTTCAATAATTTAGTTTTCCAGGAAGTTTAATAACCAGCATTCTGAGTTTCATAAAGTTAACATTGGGTTCTCTCCTGGGGAGCTTTCAGTTTGGGAGGAAGGTGGCCAACTTCTTCATTTTTCTACTGTGTGCTTCTCCTCCTTCCTGTCTCAATATACTTGGCTGCCTCTGAATCTTGCAGAATTTGGTAAGACTATATAAATAGGAGGAGCAACAGTGTAGGAAGGCCTTACCTCACTGGTACCATGATAATCTGGCATTGATGGTCTCTGGGCACTCTGGTCTTGGTAGTTGTCTCAAACTGAGTCTATCAAGGAAAGTTTTGTGGGTTCTTGAGAGACCTCCCATTACTGGGAATCTTTCACAAGGTGGAAGCCATGTGTCAATGATGGAGCAACAATTTAGTAGAAGCCCATGGTCCTGATGATTGTGGAGTCCACATAATTGCCTGGGTCTGTCTATCTGGACCTTTGTGCAAAAGAAATCGAGTTTAATTTTATTAAACCTATTGATATTTTTTGCTGAACATACCCTAACTAGTAAAACTGTGTTGCCATTGCCCGTAAGAGGTGTTATCCCCGTTGAGTGTTAAGATCCTGGCAGAAAGCCATGTTGTTCATCATGTTATACCTATGGGTTTTCCTGGGCATAGACTACATCTTCAAAAATGTTTGTTTCATGAATGAATCAACCTGCTATTTTTATAGGGGAGGCTGCTTTGATGTGCCACATTTTATTATTGAAACAATTTTTAATACAGCAGTTAATTTGGTTGAATTTAGTATTGTTATTGTTGACCACTTATCCCCTCAATTCTCTGTCTCTCAGAGTTTTTTTTTCTTTTTCAATACTGTAAGTTCTGGGATACATGTGCAGAACGTGCAGGTTTGTTACATAGGTATACACATGCCATGGTGATTTGCTGCACCCATCAACCTGTCATCTACATTAGGTGTTTCTCCTAATGCTATCCCTCCTCTAGCCCCCCACCCCAAGACAGTCCTGGCTGTGTGATGTTCCCCTCCCTGGGCCTATATGTTCTCATTGTTCAACTTCCACTTATGAGTGAGAACATGCGGTATTTGGTTTCTGTTTCTGTGTTAGTTTTCTGAGTATGTTGGTTTCCAGCTTCATCCATGTCCCTGCAAAGGACATGAACTCATTCTTTTTTATGACTGCATAGTATTCCATGGTATATATGTGCCACATTTTCTTTATCCAGTCTATCATTGATGGGCATTTGTCCCAGAGTCAGTTTGTTAGAAGTCTAGTCTTTGACCAGGTTCCCCTCATCATCCCCCAGGATACTCACAGCCGTCCTGGTTGTTCTTATCTGGGCAGCGGCTGTGCTTCCAGGGCCACCTCTGGCCATTGGCAGGTAGCAGGCTTCTCTTTGGCCACACCAACTGTGGCCAATTTAAGCCCTTCCTTAAGCCTCCAAAGCACAGCTAATACTATAAGCTGCAGCACTAAACAAGAATTAAGTGAAGACTTGAGGTTAACAAGGACATCAGCTACAGTGTGTTTTCTGAATGAGTGAAATTGCCCAAACAGCAAAATGTCCAGATTGAAACAAAAGTTTAAATTTCAGTCTTTATTGTTCCATTTGTCTCAATGGGTTTCACTGGTTGATTGTGGGACAACATAGATTCAAACTTTGGTTTCTTTTTTTTTTTAATTTTTATTTTTTGAAAGAAAGAAAGAAAAAGAAAACAAGAAAGAAAGAAGGAGCAAAAGAAAGAAAAAAAAAGAATGAAAGAGAGAAAGAGGAAGAGAAAGAGGGAGAGAGAATGGGATTCTTGTTTTATTGCCCAGGCTAGAATACAGTCTAAAAATGGGTATTAAAAACCTCTTTTATGCCAATAACTGTGCTTAACAATGGAGACAGGAAGGAATAGGGGATGAAAATAACAAATAAGCAGCCAACCAATGTCTTATTTAAACCTGTGAAATGCTATGCAATTGCTGAGGAGTGATTTACTTCCAATTATGTGGTCACTTTTAAAATAGGTATAATGTGATACTGAGAAAAATGTATGTTTTGTGGATTTGGGGAGGAGAGTTCTGGAAATATTTGTTAAGTTTACTTGTTCCAGGTCTGAGTTCAAGTCCTGGATATCCTTGTTAATTTTCTATCTCGTTGATCTGTCTAATATTGACAGTGTAATGTTAAAGTCTCCCACTATTATTTGTGGGAGTCTAAGTCTCTTTGTAAGTCATTAAGAACTTGCCCTATGTATCTGGGTGCTCCTGTAATGGGTGCATATATATTTAGGATTGTTAGCTCTTCTTGTTGCATTGATCCTTTCACCACCATGTAATGTCCCTCTTTGTTTCTTATGCTCTCTGTTGTTTTAAATTCTGTTTTATCCGAGACGAAAACTGCAGCTTCTGGTAATGCTAGCTGGCTGTTTTGCCCATTAGTTGATGTAGATTCTTCATTATGGTGATGCTCTTTACCTTTTGGTATGTTTTTGGAATGGCTGATACTGGTTGTTCAAGTCTATGTGTAGTGCTTCTTTCAGAAGCTCTTGTAAAGGAGGCCTGGTGATGATGAAATCTCTGAGTACTTGCTTGTTCGCAAAAAATTTTATTTTTCCTTCACTTATGAAGCTTAGTTTGGCTGGATATGAAATTCTACGCTGAAAGTTCTTTTCTTTAGGGATGTTGAATGTTGGCCCCCACTGTCTTCTGGCTTGTAGGGTTTCTGCTGAGAGATCTGCTGTGATTCTGATGGGCTTCCCTTTGTGGGTAACCCGACCTTTCTCTCTGGCTGCCCTTAGCATTTTCTCCTTCATTTCAACCCTGGTGAATCTGACGATTATGTGCCTTGGGGTTGCTCTTCTTGAGGAATATCTTTGTGGTGTTCTCTGTATTTCCTGCACTTGAATACTGGCCTTCCTTGCTAGGTTGGGGAAGTTTTCCTGGATAATATCCTGAAGAGTATTTTCCAGCTTGGATTCATTCTCTTCATCACATTCAGGTACACCTATCAAACGTAGATTAGGTTTTTTCACATAGTCCCATATTTCTTGGAGACTTTGTTCATTCCTTTTTACCCTTTCTTCTCTAATCTTGCCTTCTTGTTTTATTTCATTGAGTTGATCTTCGACCTCTGTTATCTTTTCTTCTGCTCGGTCAATTCGGCTGTTGAAACTTGTGCATGTTTCACGAAGTTCTCGTGTTGTGTTTTTCAGCTCCATCAATTCACTTATATTCTTCTCTAAGTTGTCCATTCTCGTTAGCATTTCGTTAAATCTTCTTTCAATGTTCTTTGTTTCTTTGCATTGGGTTAGAACATGTTCTTTTAGCTCACAGAAGTTTCTTATTATCCACCATCTGAAGCCTGATTCTGACAGATCATCACACTCATTATCCATCAGGTCTTGTTCCCTTGCTAATGAGGGCTGAGATCCCCTGTAGAAGGAGAGACATTCTGATTTCGGGTGTTCTCAGCCTTTTTGCATTGGTTTCTTCCCATTTTGGGGGATTTATCCACCTGTCATCTTTGTAATTGCCGACTTCCAGATTGGGTCTCTGAGTGGACGTCTGGCTTGTTGGTGATGAAGTTTTTTCTGTTTCTTAGTTTTCCTTCAGTGGACGCCCCTTCCTCACAGAGCTAGGTCTTCCTGGGTTCAGCTGTGCTTGCTGTGAAACTCTCAGCCCTCAGCGCTTTCAATTGCTGTTCTCCTTGTGGGAATGGGACCAGCTGAGCCCGACTAAAAGGGCACCCTGTCCCGTACACTCCACACTTAGAAGCGCTGCACCGGGGCGCCAGCAAAACAGCTGCGCTGGCCAAAAGAGTCACGCTGGTGACCCGTCTGGCTCCTCTGCTGGGAATCTCCCAGTTTGTGGGCAACAATAATTCGTCGAAATTGCGACATCCACTTGCTCTCTGCACTTTCACTGGGAGCTACAATCCTGAGCTGCTGCTAAGCAGCCATCTTGGATCTCTCTCTTCAAACTTTGGTTTCTAAAATGTTTATAAAATATCTGTTATAAAGGGCTGTAAGGAAACCTGCCTGACCTTCACTGTAGAGGCATATATTAGCTTTGTTCTATTGCAGAGGAAGCAACTGGCTCTCTCAGTTGCAGAGGGAGACAGGTCTCAGTCTTCCACGGCTAACACAAACATCCAGGAAAAGGTAGTCTGAAACAAAAAGGAAATTAATGCTTTGCCTAACAAGACTTGCACAAATGTAAGAGATTGATAGAGAATTTTCTCCCAACAGAAAGCATCCATTATATCCCTAGAAAACACCTTTGCACATCTAAGAGGCTTTTTTTTAGCAATCTTAAGAGAAGCAAAACAATTTTAGAATGCAACCCACTTGGAAAACTATCCTTAGAGTAAAATCTTAAAGGAAAAAAGAAGTGTCATATCAAGAAATTGTTAAGATTGCTAGCAAAGAACCAAGGAGTATGGATAGCCTTAGAAACCGTATATCTATCTATCTATCTATCTATCTATCTATCTATCTATCATCTATCTATCTATATCTATATCTATATCTATATCTATATCTATATATCCTCTAGTGTAACATTGTAAACAGAAAGTCTGTGCTAGACATTTATTTCTTGGTATTACACCACAACTGTCTGATGATAAGCAGAAATTCTTTGCAGATAAAGACAGTTGTTCTGCAGTCTGTGTGTCCTCAGATGACTGATAAAGCTATTCTAGAGTTCCCAATATTCACACAGATTTTTCTCTTTGAGGAGGCTGACACCTGGTTCACAGCTTATCTCCTTTTTATTATTTGCCATTTTGGCTTTGCAGGCATCCAAGATGTTCTATATTTAGTGTAACTCTTCCCCCTTATGAGATGATGTGATATTATAAAGGGTTTTTTTAGGGGGTGGGGGATGGAGTTTCACTCTTGTTGCCCAGGCTGGAGTGCAATGGCACCATCTCAGCTCACCACAACCTCCACCTGCCGGGTTCAAGCAATTTTCCTGCCTCAGACTCCTGAATAGCTGGAATGATAGGCATGCACCACCATGCCTGGCTAATTTTGCATTTTTAAAAATAGAGATGGGGTTTTTCCATGTTGGTCAGGCTGGTCTCAAACTCTTGATCTTAGGTGATCTGCCCACCTTGGCTTCCCAAAGTGCTGGTATTACAGGCGTGAGCCACTGCCCCCGGCCTATAGAGGATTTTTAACTCTTTCCAGGAAAATTAGTTTTACTTTTAGTCCCTTATCAGGGATATCACAACTCTTATGTTTTGTGATATTTTAAATTATTTCTTTTATTATTTATTTATTTATTTAAAGATGGGGTTTCACCATGATGGCCAGGCTGGTCTTGAACTCCTGAGCTCAGGTGATCCACCCACCTCGGCCTCCCGAAGTGCTAGGATTACAGGCGTGAGCCACCGCGCCCGACCCTTTTATTTTTTTATAAAATGGAATGATATGATAGGGAGCATACAATTTAAAAAAGAAGGAAAAGCTGATCTGAATTAAAAAATTAAACTCTGATTTATATTAACTTTTAAGTGATTGTAGGATTGTGATTTAAAATTACATGTTCTCCATTTGTGAATTAGAAAATGTTGTGTGTGTGTGTGTGTGTGTGTGTGTGATACTTCCTAGTTTGTAATATTAAAATACACATATGTGTATATTTATTTTGTGATCCATGAAAAGAGCTACTTTGAAAATTAAAATTATTTGCAATGAATTAAAACAATGTCCCTCTTATAAAGTTTTATAGAAAGGAAGCTCTTCAATTTGTTAATTTAAGTTCAAGTTTTAACTTGTTAAATTTTCTACTGTTTTTTCTACTGTTAAATATACAGTACATTTTATACTGTTGCCATTTTGAATGTTAAGAGATGAGCCTGCTTATGTAAATTTAATGTTAAATTTTTCAAAAGAGAGAGAAGCCTAGGTGTTGCCAGACCAAGCCTGGCTGTCACTCAGAGGAGCCTTCATAAATGGTATTTACCTGGGCTGGTTTGTTGCTTTCAAGAAACTGTTCTAAAGCATTTAATTCTCAGAAATAAATCTCTTCCTAGTTTTCTGTCACAGCCAGAGATTTTTACTTGTATAGAATAAGATAAGCACACACATGCACATGTACACACATGCACACACACACACATCAGTGATGTTGCCTTTGCAAATTAATAGATGTGATACATTATCTGTTCACCTCAGTTAGTGTAATGACTGAAATCATATTTCAGAAGCCTTTGCTATGGCCCTTGAAAGGGCATGCTCCTCTAAAAATCCTTTCTTCTTTTTCAAGAAATAAAACCAGTGAGTGAATTAGGTCTTTCAGGGTATCTCAGGTGATTTGGGTTTATCGTAGTAAACCAAAGGAAAGTCAAGAAGCAGAGGAAACCATCCCAGTTACTGAGCTTTCAGCACTGTGGACCTAGCATGCCATTTTGCATCCGGACATCACGGGGGCAGCTCATCCGTCTACGGCTCCACTATTGCTTTGGATTCTAATGGTGTTTCTGTTTTAGTGCTGCTTCTGCTTCCAATCCCTCTAATGACTCTAGGTGATACCATCTTTGCTTAAACTTCTATCTTTCCCATGGTCTCTACCTATGAGTTTACAGTTGTCTCTCTGAGAGTCTCTTAGGTTTTGCTGCTCAGGACTCTGTTTCCTTTCTTTCTTTTTATTAAAAAAAATTTTTTTTTCTGGTGTGTGCTGTGTCCCAAGATGCACAAGGGTTCAAAGACCTAAGAGGGAACAGCGGGGGATAAAGGGACATACAGACAGACATACATAAAGCTGGGCCAGGCAGTCTGAAAAGCTGATGGTGTCAGTCTCTTTGGCCCCACCTGTCTCAGGGTACTATATTTTTTATGTTTACAAAGCACACAGCAGAGGGAGGGTGCAGTTACCCAGAAAAGCCTGTGGTTATAATTTTCATACTTCAGTTAACATACCTCAGCTAACAACTATCTTGTAGTAAGGTCAGTGAAAGCTGGTTATCTTTTGTTAGATCCAACTGCTCGTCTCTGAGACATGCACATTTTTTATTATGGTTTCGCTTCTCTGGAGTTCACCTGAAGTTCACAGCAGCCTTGCTGCTGATCCCCCCAGAGCGGGTGAGATACTCTGGCTTTCTACATTTTTTGAGATGGAGTCTTGCTCTGTTGCCCAGGCTGGAGTGCAGTGGTGTGATCTCAGCTTGCTGCAAACTCCGCCTCCCAGGTTCAAGCAATTCTCCCACCTCAGTCTCCTAAGTAGCTGGGATTACAGGTGCCCACCACCACGCTTGGCTATTTTTTGTATTTTAGTAGAGATGGCGTTTCACCATGTTGGCCAGGCTGGTCTCGAATGCTTGACCTCAGGTGATCCACCTGCCTTGGCCTCCCAAAGTGCTGGATTACAGGCATGAGCCGCTGGGCTGGGCCAGGACTCTGTTTTCTATCTGTGTGTGTGTCACCTTTGAACACCCCAAAGGGAAAATCTGATTGGGTGTCTTCCTCACAGCCCTGTTGGGAAGAAGTCTCAAGCCACTTAATATGTCCCTTTGTGTTTTGATTATGGGTTTCCAAACTTGGTTAATGGTCAGAATCACCTGGTGAGCATTTTAAGATATAGAATTCATACCCCTTTCTTGGGAAATTTGATCCTGTAGCCCTGGGCTGGTTCCCACAAGACTGGTTTATAAGAAATGCTCTAGATGATTCTGAAATCCTGTGATAGATGGCTATATTTGCATCAGGCATGCATTTCTGGTCTAATTGGTTATGTTCAGATTGTAGGGTCAACTACCCAAAGAATAAGGCAACCTTATTCTGCTGCTATCTCAAGAAGAGAGAGGGTAACTGGCAGGCCCTTTGAGGCCTTATCTTGGCCAGCACTATGTTGGAAATAGGTGGTGCATTAGAAGTAGAGTAAAGCCCATCACAAGAGTTGAGTTTTGAGTTGACTTATGGTGCATGAAAGTTTACTTTAATTGTGCTTCTGATATTTTGATAAATGAGCCGTATTCTCTGGAACTCAAGTCCTGTTTGTTGTGGCTTCTGTCTAGTAGCCTGCATGTCTACAACATTTAAGTTCAGAGGAAGCTCCGCTGTATGCTCTATAGAAATAAGACCTATAAAGCCTGCTCATGGGAAGTTTAGACATGGGGGTTAACAAAATTAACAATGTTGTTTTAAAAAATATTGAATATAATATAGTTACCATCTCAGTGAGATTCTTTTGAAAGACAAAAAGATTATGTTCCTTTGTAGGTGACATTTTCTTTCCTGCATAATCTATAAAGATTAGAGAGTGAAACAAAGTGAAACACCTACTACCTCAATGTAGAAGATTCTGTTTGCAGGTAACGTGTTAACTGACCAAATATACTAGTTGGCATATGCCTGTTGAAATGAGAATGGCCATGTTCCAGGAAGTGAGAGGTTGTAGTCTGCTTTATATTTACCAGCTAATGGAGCCTTGAAATAAAATGTGATCTGGGTGGTATTTATTGAGGCTGTATTTAGGGACTGGCAAAAGGAATGTATTTATTTATATATTTTTGTTGTTGTTGCAAGTGAGAAAACCACATCAGTTCTAATCACGGGTAATTGGAAACATGGCTATCAACAACTCCAAACCCCTGGCATTTTATAGTTTCTTTATGGGCCTATGTATCTATATTCTATATATCTATACACATTCTATATGATTCTCTGTACCTATCTGATTCTATAATCACGTTGATTCTGTATATTATTCTTTCTTGGTACCAAGAGCCCACATCCCAGGAATGGACCACACTGGCCTCACCTGAGTAAGTCTGCACCCCTGACCAATCAACTGCGGCCAAGGAGCAGAAGCAGGGAGTATGAATGTTCTCAGAAAATGGAAGGTAGAGGTGAGGGGCAGATTGCAGAGGGAAGACTCAAAAAGGACATCTAGAGATAAAAGAGGAGTGCAGCAACATAGAGGAGAAGAGAGTCAAAACACTGACAGCAGGCCGGGCATGGTGGCTTATACCTATAATCCCAGCACTTTGGGAGGCCGAGGCGGGTGGACCACGAGGTCAAGAGATCGAGACCATCCTGGTCAACATGGTGAAACCCCATCTCTACTGAAAAAAAATTCAAAAATTAGCTGAGCATGGTGGCACAAGCCTGTAGTCCCAGCTACTTGGGAGGCTGAGGCAGGAGAATTGCTTGAATCCAGGAGGCGGAGGTTGCGGTGAGCCAAGGTCACGCCATTGCACTCCAGCCTGGATAACAAGAGCGAAACTCCATCTCCAAAAAAAAAAAAAAAAACACTGACAGCAACACCAGGCAGTGAGTGCATTCTTACAGCAGTGGGACATCACCGTGGGCTGGGCATTGTCCACAGGCCATGCAGAGCAGAAGTGCTTTGTTGTTGGTGGCGGAGATGTTGATGTTGATAGTGATAAGCAGTTATGAGTTCATCTTCTTGTATTAGGCTCTCAGTGATGATGTATTCATTGAGGAAGAGAGATTTAAAGAATTGCGTAGCTTAGACAAGTGCAGCTCCCTCCAGGGGGAGAGTAAAGGCAGTGAGAGTGGTCAAAGGGAACAGATGGGGAAAAAAGGCAAGAGAGACTTGTCAGTGGGGCCGGGACGGGGAATTGTTCTTCCCTCTACTCTCGTCATCTCTTTCCCCCAGTGCTAACCTTGAGGCAGAAGATGGGAGACTCCTATCTTCTTCATTTTTCTCTAGTATCTTCAGAATAGGAATTTTCTGTTTTTCCTTCAAATCCCCCCCTTCCTCATGCCTTGTATGGTGAAGTGGCATTTAACATGGAAAAGATTTTGGGATTTTGGCGTTTTGGGTGGGACTGAAAGAAGAAAAGACAGATTGTTGGTTTCACAGACCTGGCAACAGGAGCTGGGCTTTAAGAGAAATGAGTGCAGAGGATCTGGAAGTTTTGTTAATGTTAACCTGCCTGCTCCCCAGGGTAGGGATAACAGCCCCTGTGTTCTTGCTAGAAGACAAGAGGAAAATTGGTACTATCATTGTGAAACAATTAGGGAGCCGAGTATGTGATCAGAAAAATAGAAATAGCCATTTAAATACTGAAAGTAATGAATAGAAACAAGACACATATTCTGACATGGCTGAGCATAAGTGTGAGAGGCAGGGAGAGAAGGGTGCCCAAATGAGCAGAGGTTAAAACATGCGTTTATACATACATTTATGGACTCTGATTTCATTTTAAAAAAACGTCTCAATTGCATTTTCCAAGTGGATTCCCAGTGAAAAGAGAGCTGTCTAATGTAAGTGTTGAAATTGGCTTTCTGTATCGGATTAATCCAGTTTGAGCCTGTATGTTGTAACACGATATTCTCTGGGCCTAATCACCTCTGGATGGACAAACCCTGAGATTCCAGAACTGCACAGCAGAGGGCGGCCAAAGGCTGGACTATTTTAGAGTAACTCAGGCTGTTTCAAGCAGGATGTAAAAAGACTTTGAAAACAAAATCTTTTCAAAATGGCCATAAATAATAGAGTGTGAGGCCAGGCGCGGTGGCTCACACCTGTAATCGCAGCACTTTGGGAGGCTGAAGCAGGTGGATCACGAGGTCAGGAGTTCAAGACCAGCCTGGCCTTCACACTTTTTAGTAGAAACCCCGTCTCTACTGAAAATACGAAAATTAGCCAAGTGTGGTGGCATGCCCTATAATCCCAGCTACTCGGGAGACTGAGACAGAGAACTGCTTGAACCCAGGAGGCAGAGTTTGCAGTGAGCTGAGACTGTGCCGCTGCACTCCAGCCTGGGAGACAGAGCAAGACTCTGTCTCAAAAAAATAATAATAAAAAAAGGAAATGTGAAGGCAGATGGTGCTAAGGGAAGGAAAACTTCAGACCATGGGGGACCTTTGTCCTTCAGGTGTAAAATCATTTAAAGATTTAAGTGGGGGGAAATGTGGTCGAATTTGTTACTAAGATAATCACTTTGGCTGCAGTGTGGAGGATGGATTGGGAAAAAGCAATTGTCATCTTACCATAGGATCATGAGAATCTCTCTTCAATAAATGCGAGAAAGGGCATTCTGTTTTTCATGACGTTCTGATTGCCAGTATCTTGACAGAAGGGCTATGGCAAAACCGAGAAACTGCTATTAATATTAGGCAAAAAGCAAAGCAAAAGAAAAGAAAAGAAAGATCTGCCTAGCCCCAACAGTGCTAATTTTTGCATACCCAGCAAGTACATTTCTAATGAAAGACATGGCTGCCAACATCAATCAGTATAAATGCTGGAGACTCTTTCTTCTTCCACGAAAAGCTTTTACTACTTTGTTTCACTAAAGCTTAAAGAGAACTCGAGGTTGATGGTTCATTCTAAAGCAATCCATCACAGGCGTGCTTTAGGATGATGGTCAGGGAAACCGTCATTTGATCTCAAGGAAGCTGTCATTTGATTTCATTCAAAACTAGGCAGTACACATCAGCAGGAGATACAGTCTGATGCTGTGGCCTACTTTGCTGACTGAAGTCTTCCACAGTTCCTGGGAGGGAAGTTATTTTTGTTTCCTTTCATCTCTTATACACATACATGGAATATACACATTGGTCACTCTAGAAAACACATGGATAGTCCTAGAGGAAAATGGTTTTCAAGGTTATTTAATGTATGCCTCTTAAAGCCTTAGACACTTTCCTCCTGGTAAAATTTCATGTCATGTACAGAATGTTTTTATAAAAACCATTTATTCATCTTACTTCTCCTTATCACCTACTTTTCCCCTTTCCCCC
>PVKP010028962.1:0-29519 GCA_004027715.1 Plecturocebus donacophilus | reverse complement strand
TCTCAAAAAAAAAAAAAAAAAAAAAAATATATATATATATATACACATGTACATACATACACACACACACACACACACACATGGCCATGGGAAGAAATTCCAAGCCCCTAGTAAATTCCAGGCCGTGAGTTGGATGCTGAAGTGACATTCATTCATTCATCATTCATTCATTCACCCCAACCAGCCTACAGAGGTCCCATGGTGCCAGGCCCTGGAGCTGCAGAAACAACAGAAAAGCCCCCAGCCTCAGCGGCCCCAAGAATCCTTTTCCCTCCCCTCTCTGGGGTGTCTAAGACCTGGAGAGTTGGGGGCCCATGGACATCTGGTGGGAAAGGCAGGGGGCCAGGTGGGGTCAGAGCCGGCACCCCTCCAGAGGCTGGGACAGGGACTGGAGCGGACTTGCTGTGTCTGTGGTGGGGGCCACAGTGGAAGTGGGGGTCCCACACAGAACAGGCAGGGTTTCCTGCAGGCTTCACCTGCACCAAGCAGTCCAGGGCCCGACACCCCAGAAACAGTGGCCAGGCTGAGTGGGTGTGCCCTCTGGTGGTCCTTTGAGGAAACAGCAAGGGCTGTCCTTTGTAAAATGCTTTCAGACAGAACTGCTGGTATTGTCCTCGCCATCCCTCTGAAGACACGGATACAGGCTGGACACACACTCTTCGCTGTATGATACACGCATGTCACGGGACCTGTGGGGAGCAGCCGGTGCTGGCAGGGCCCGGGGCTATGACCCTCGAGCGAACGTCAACAAGAAAGTGAGCACACGTTCACCCTGGCTCTCCTCATGGGGCATCTTCCCACATTGGCCTGGGGATCCGAAAGCAGAGCGCACAGCCTGGCTGAGCTGAGAAACAGCCAATAGAGGCTGAGGCTCCAAATCCGCTGGGGCCTGAGGGGAAACCCTGGAGAGGAGGGAACTCGGAGGAAGAGCCCAGAGCCCTGAGTGCAAGTCCCCTGCAGGCCGTGGCCACCCCTATGCTGAACATGCCCCAGGAAACGGCAAGAAACCCAGCAGAAAAGGCTCCCGGGAGGATGGAGAGCTGGGCAGGGGTGTCAGCAGCTGCCACAGACTGGAGACCAAGCTCTGTGGAGGGTGGGGGGTGGCCAGTGAGCATCACAGGCTTTCCCTTGGGAGCACAGAAGTTCCACTCCCTGGGAACAAAGGCTGTAATCCCAAAGCAAGTGTGGACAGGGACAGCCTGGGCACAATGGCTCGCGGCTGTAATCCCAGCACTGTGGGAGACCGAGGCAGGCAGATCACTTGAAACCAGGAATTTAAGACCAGCCTGGCCAACATGGCGAAACCCCATCTCCACTAAAAATACAAAATTAGCTGAGTGTGGTGACGCACACCTGTGTTCCCAGCTACTTGGAGGCTAAGGCAGGAGAATCGCCTGAATCTGGGAGGAGGAGGTTGCAGTGAGCGAAGATCGTGCCACTGCACTCCAGCCTGGTGACAGAACAAGACTCCATCTAAAAAAAAAAAAAAGTTACAAGGTGTCTTAGTCTGTTTTCTGCTGCTATAACTAAGACTGGGTAATTTATAGAGAAGAGAGGTTTGTTTCTTGCAGTTCCGGAGGCTGGAAGTCCAGGAGTATGGCACTGGCATCTGGAGAGCATCTCTCACCGTAACACAGCACTCTTTCTCTTCTTCTTCTTTTTTTTTTTTTTTTTTTTTTTGAGAGAGAATCTCATTCTGTTGCCCAGGCTGGAGTTCGGTGGTGCGATCTCAGCTCACTGCAACCTCTGCCTCCCGGGTTCAAGCAATTCTCCTGCCTCAGCCTCCCAAGTAGCTGGTATTACAGGTGCCTGCCACCATGCCCAGCTACTTTTTGAATTTTTAGTACAGACAGGGTTTGTCATGTCGGCTAGGCTGGTCTAGAACTCCTGACCTTGTGATCTGCCCACCTCAGCCTCCCAAAGTGCTGGGATTACAGGCGTGAGCTGCCATACCCTGCCTGTTCTTCTTATTAAGCCACTAGTCCCATCATGGGGTTAGGGTTTCTTGCAGTTCTGGAGGCTGGGTCCAGGGCATGGCACTGGCGTCTGGAGAGCTGCTCCTTGCACCGAAACAGCAGAGGGCGTCACATGGCGACAGGGCAAGAGCATGCCAGCCCAAGTCTCTCTTTCTCTTCTTCTTTTTTTTTTTTTTCCTTTTTTTTTTTTCGAAATAGAGTCTCACTCTTGTTGCCCAGGGTGGAGTGCAGTGGCGCGACCTCAGCTCACTGCAACCTCTGCCTCCCAGGTTCAAGCGATTCTCCTGCCTCAGCTTGCTGAGTAGCTGGGATTACAGGCGCACGCTCTGGGTGCCCTACATCCTCACCAAAAATGCTCATGATTTTAATGTTATAGAAGTGCGACCACCCTATCTGCTTCTGTCAAACCTGATTTTCTCCTTCAACATTATCGATGGTCTTTACCCATGTGAGAAGCAGAAAAGTTCCTTTTTGAAGTTTCCTTTCTTGTTAGAGAGTAAGTGTGCTGATAACTTTGTGAAGCCCTGTCCTATGTAGCTGTTAGACATGCCGTGCTTACAGACACCTGGTACATTCTGTGTCCTGGTACTTTAACCAAGATATCTGTGCTGGGCGTACTCACAGGCATGCCCCAGCTCTCCATGGCTTTTACCTGTTTAGAAAAGTTTTAAGTTGTGAGTCAGTCAGGTTTTAGTTTAGATTGTGAGGTCTGGCTCCAGCCAAAGGAGATCAGACACAGCAGCAAGGACAACCCCAAACGTGTAAGGGATAAATTTGTCTGTTATCCTTTGTTCATTGTACTCTCATGGCACGATGGCTGGCGAGGGTGCCCTTCCTGCAGTCCAGGAAGTAAAACTTGTATTGCTGAAAGATCCTTTGTCTCAGTGCTGATTCTTCTTTGCAGCACTGAGCATCTATTTCCAACAACTCATTTATTCACATATATGTACACACCCTGAAGGTTCGTGTATTAGCACTTTTAACTACAATGTTGCAAACATTGTACCATATTACTACTACAATATTACAACCATCTGTTGATCAGCATCTGGGTCGTTTTCGGGTTTTTCCCTTCGTTCTTTCAGTTATCACTCACAGACCTGCGGTGTCCTTGCTGGTGTCTCTGGTTCCCATGAGCAGATGACACCCCTGTCCAGTGATTTCATCTGTGCCACCAGGTATCAAAATCCCCTGAGAGCTGTTCATGGACCACAGGGCCCCACTCCCAGAGCTGAGGGCGCAGCCATTCTGGGGCAGGGCCCAGGAAGATGCATTCATAACAACCCTGCCATGATGCTGAGGCTGCTCGCCCAGGGCCCCGCTTTGAGAACCTGTTGAGGGCGGCACTGCTGGCCATGGGGCACTTCTTTTAAAGTCACATTGTTTCCCAAACAGGCTGTGACCAGCAGAGTTGACTATTCATGAAATTCAGATTCAGCCAGGCACGTGACTGTCATAGCCGGTGCTGGCCGCTCCTTTACGTGGACGGTGATGACCATGCGGACTTATGTTCCTCAGCTGACCAAGAGGCCCTTGCTGGGTGGGACCGTCTTGTCGACACACAGAGCGTGCAGAAGGCGCCAACTGGTGTGTCAGGGCTGCTCCCAACATGACCCAAAGTCCCCAGGGTTGAATTCTCATTCTTCTTACATAACCATAACAACCAGCGCCGTCATCTGGGCACAGCTCGTTCGGTATGGGGCTTTGCGGTCCAAGTGTCTGGGGTGAAAGCCCAGCCCCGTGACTGGCCAGCTTCTATTCCCAGCTGTGGGCTGGAGATCATGGTGGCAACGCCTCTCAGGAGCTGTTTGGGAATGCGCTGGCCACGGGCCTGCGCAGAGAGGCTGCGAAAATGCTGGAAAAACCTTTGCGCTGGCCCTGCTTCTCTCTCCCCTCCCTTCTGGAGGGGGCAGCAGGTGTGCACAGCTCTCTTGGCAGAGTAGCAAAACGGAGGTTTAAGGGAACACTGGTTGCATCTTCACACCTGGGACCTCTTGCTCGAAGTTCAGTGGTTCAAGCTTAAATTCAGAAAAGTCTGGGTCCTAATCCCATCTCAGCCATTTTCTCCATCCCTCCACCCCCATATTTTGCAAATGTTGGATTGGCCTGACCCCCAGGATCTCGCAGCTGACAGGCAAGACACCCCTTGATGGGGCAAGTGCTGTGAGTACACAGAGGCGCATCGTGCCCAGCTGGGGCCACCGTGTGCTTGGGCGACAAAGCAAGACTCCGTTTCAAAAACATAGAAAAAAAGGAATGTATTGGTTAACTTGGGCTGCCTTAACAAAATACCATAGACTTTGTGGCTTAAACAAGACACATTTCCTCCTAGTTCTGCAGGCTGGAAGTCTGGTGATCCTGGGTACACGTGGTCAGGTTCTGGTGAGACACTCTTCCTGCAGACAGCTGCCTTCTCGCTGTGTCCTCATGTGGTGGGCAGAGAGGGAGAGAGCTCTTCAGTATCTCTCAGCCCGGGTCTCACTCTCACCCAGGCTGCTGGAGTACAGTGGTGCAATCACAGCTCACTGCAATCATTGAACTCCTTGGTTCAAGCAATCTTCTCATCTCATCCTCCCAAGTTCCCGGAACTACAGGCATGTGCCACCACGCCCTGCTAATTTATTTATTTATTTATTTTGTAGAGACAGGGGTCTTGCTTTGTTGCCCAGGCTAGTCTCAAACTCCTAGACTTAGGTGGTCCTCCCACCTTGGCCTCCCAAAGTGCTAGGATTACAGGTGTGAGCCATAGTGCCGGGCCTTTGGTGCCTCTTTGAAGGACACTAATTCTATCAGATCAGGACCCCACCCTTATAATCTCATTTAACCTAATTACTTCCCTAAAGGCCCTGTCTCCAAACCCAGTCACTCTGGAGATTAAGGCTTCACATACAGATGCTCGGGGGCAGAATTCAGTCCATAGCATGGAATCGCACAGTATTTGTCCTTTTGTGACTGGCTTGCTTCACTCAGTGTTTCCAAGTTTCACCCATGTCGCCGCATGGGTCTGGACTTCACCGTTCGTGCTGGCTGACTCACACTCCACGGCACCGACAGCCCGCATTTTGTTTATGGACATCTAGCCCTCCTGTTTCCACCTTGGGGATATGGAGGAAAATGGGGTAAGCCAAGCCCTGTGATCCCCAGAACCAGCCACATCGTCGGGGCCAGGGCAGAATGAAACCGTGGGCCTGGTCTCGGCCCGGCCGTCCGTCCCTAGAGCAGCTCGCACCGCTGCAGCCCCTGGACGCCCCGGGCGACGCCGCGCTGGGCAGGACGCAGGACAGGCGCCCTCGCTGGCGCTGCTCGCGTGGAACCGCGCAAGGAGCCATGCAGCCCAAGGGAAAGCTAAGAATTGTTAGGCTTTTTCTCTAAAGTCAGTATCTCAAAAAATAATTCCAGAATGAAGCATTTAATATCAACATTCAATAAAGCAGGAGATACCAGCCCGACGAAAACTGCGTTAAGTTTTCCACCTGCATGAACTCGATCATCCCCAACGAAGAACCCGCCGGCCGAGCCAGAGCCTCGTCACGTGACCAGGCGGGCGCGGGTAGCCGCGTGCGCAGGCGCGGACTCCGACGCCGGCCAAGGGAGGCGCAGACCGCCTGTGGCGCCTGCGGCGCCTGCGCTGTAGGCGGGGGCGGAGCCGTGCGGAGGCCGGAAGGAAGCTGGAGGGGGCGGGGCGAGTGAGGGAAGCCGCCGGCCGCAGGACGACCGTCGCGGCCTGATGACGTCGCACAATGGCCGGCCCCCGCGGGTAGTGGAGCCCGTTTGTTCCGCCCGCGTCGAGACTGAAGTCAGAGCCTGTGAGAAGCGGAAGGGCCAAGGGACGTCTTCTCCACGCCGCTCCGACTCCAGCGGAGCCGTGGCCCCCTCTCCGCCCAAGCGCTGAGGTAAGCTAGGGCCGGGCGGGAGGCGGGAGGCGGGAGGCCGGGCTAGCGGCGGCGGGAGGAGGAGGCCGCCGAGGCGGCGGCGGGAGCGAGGCCCGGGAGCCGGGAGCGCCTCCTGCCGTGCGCGGCCGCGGGCCGAAGCGTGGCCCTCGGGCCCACGAAGAGGGACGCTGAGACAGGCACCACCCCGCTTTCCGTCCGCAAGCCGGCCCCGCGGTCCTGGGTCGCCCAGGACGTCCGCGGTCCTCGCGCGCTTCCTCCGCGCCGCGCGGCGGAGTTTATTTTCCTGGAGCTGTCATTTCTCTTCCGGGCCACTCGCGTGGCACATGTGTGCCGCCCGCCAAGGGGCGGTGAGAGGCGCCCAGATTCATCTCCGGAGTAGGTCAGCCCGGGCTGTTGATGGGCTCTTCGGGGAACTTTGAGATCCGCAGCTTCAAAGTGTGCACAGGTTGGACGCACTGATTGCCGCAAGACGCGCGGTCTCTTAGGAATGTGTAACTTCCTTGCCCCTTGGATTAGGAGATCAGAGGTGCCAGGTACTTGATATATACTAATTGCAGCTCTGAGGCTGGAAGAACCGAGACTTACAGCCTTGCTCCTGCCAAAAATTAAGTTTTCCTGAGTACTTTATGACAGTTGAGTTTGCCGGATAGAGCGATTGACCGTTTTAAATGAGCTTTGTTCCTCCAGCTTATTTGCAAGCGTAGGTAATTCTTCAGACCCATTTGCGAAAATGGAAGAAGAGAGCATTTGGCATCTGAAGTACCGTTTGGGGTACAGCAGGGCGTTCCTCATTTCTCCTGTGAGGCTCACCTCCAGCCTGGGTTGTCTGTAGAGTCTTTCTTTCCCGTTCAGTAGTTGGGATTCTCCGGGTGAGCCTGCACCTAGGCTCAAGACCACTTCCAAGCCTTGGGAGGAGAGTCTTTGCATGATGTTTTTACTATCTGAGGGCAGTACGGAGCCCAACCTGCCCTGGAACCAGTCAGATGTTTCCCAGAGCTGGAAACTCTTCTCCCGCTTTAGTTGGGACATGCTCAAATGTTGTAAGAAAGCTTTGTGGAGTCACTCCAGAAAGCAAACGGTAAGTTAACCTGTGGCCCAGATCGTGTTGAGAGATTTGTATTTTATCACAGCTACAGAGCATCTTAAGGTGAGTACCTCCTTATCAAGGACTTTTGTGGTCAAGCTTGGTCATTTTGCTAGTGGGATCTGTCACCAACCTTGATAACCTTCATTTAGATATTGTAAGTTCATGAGGTTGAGTCAGAATTTTAACCAGATGTACCAGAACATAGGCATTCAAATAGGGACTGCTCTGTTGAAAGTAATTGTCCCAAAATATTAAGCTTGTATTTCATTGGTGCTTCTTTGCCAAAACCTCTGTAGAACTCCTGTTTTGGTAGTGAAAATGTAGTCATATGGGAAACTCAGTCTTATTCAGCAGTCACACTCCAGGTTTGACCACAAGTTGATTTACGTGGTTGGTAGCTCACCTCATCAGGTGAGGCTCTGACCTGCAGCACTTTCTCAAAGTGACCAGTTTGAGAGGAGGATTTGCCACCACTGAGAATCCCAGAAGACTTCTGCAGGGTTGGAAGGTCATTCGAAATGAGCAAGTCCCCAAATGCTCTGCATGTCAACAGTGCCATTGAAGTCTATACATCCTCCCAGAGGGGCTGCTGGGAAGGGAGGTAGCACCTATTCTTTATTATTATTATTATTATTATTATTATTATTATTAGGGAGGTAGCACCTATTCTTTATTATTATTATTATTATTGTTGTTGTTGTTGTTATTATTTAGAGACCGTGCCTCGCTCTGTTGCCCAGGCTGAAGTGCCATGGCATGATCTCGGCCCACTGCAACCTCCTCTTCCCAGGTTCAAGCGATTCTCTTGCCTCATCCTCCTGAGTAGTGGGATTACAGGCACCCAGCACAATGCCCAGCTAATTTTTGTATTTTTTTTTTTAAGTACAGACAGAGTTTCACCATGTTGGCCAGGTTGGTTTCAAACTCCTGACCTTAAGCGATCTGTGCACCTCATCCTCCCAAAGTGCTGGGATTACAGGTGTGAGCTGCCGTGCCTGGCCAGTAGCACCTACTCTTGTGTCTGAATTCTGGTATCATCTTTTACAAATTAGGCACTTATTTTAAATTCTTTTATGATATGCAACAGGTAGTTCCTCAAGTAACGAGATTTTTCTTACGTATTCAACAAACATTTATGAAGTGTCATCTGCCAGATGCGGAAAGCAGCGGAAGTGGGACTGTGGGCACTTGTCATTTCAGTCTTCAGGCAAGTTCACCCATCTTGTGGATCAGGGTACTGGGGGTTTATTTCTAAATCATGCTGAGAATCTTCCATTATAGAGTGATAGTGTAAGAAGGCCAAACTGAGCACAAATTGCAAACATGGTGTCACTTGAGACTTGGCCAGAGGATCCTCTATATCATTGTCTACACACAAGAGGCTACGTTTCCCTTCCTAGCAGCCGGCATAGGGTGCACAGTCAGAGACCTGCCAAATTGTATTTCTCCTGATTCCCAGTGACATTCCTTCTGTCCTGTGCCGCTAGGTGTGGCTCAGGTTGCATCTCGTAAACAGGTAGATTCATCAGCATGTTTTTCTCTAAAAGGTGTTCACCTGTGTGTCACCTCTGATAGTAAAACCCCAGGAGGTTCCATGGGAAAGAAAACACTGACTCCTTTACTCAGGAGCTTTTCAGGGCCTCCTAAGGGCCCCCATGTGCCTAGCAAAGCCCCTGTTTGTACCTGTCGTAATTGTTAATGGTGCCGCCTTTCAGTGGTAGCTGTGTTGCCAAATGCCAGCCCTTTGCCTATCTGAGCCCTCCCACTTAGGCACTCTGCTAGGGACAGATGGAAGGGTTTTCCAGCAGACTTGAGGGTCGATAGCTGCAATACAGTGTGGTATGTATGCAGATGCAGAAGAAAAATGTTTAGTGTACCAAGGTAGGAGTTCTCAGGCTGAGCCCATGGGTGGACCTTGGAGGGTTTGAACTCCCCAGAATGGAAGATAAATTATGCATATTCTGGCTTTTCTAGGGAGAGGAGCCGTACCCTTCATCTCAGAGCATTTTGTGATCCCCAGAAGACACCAGTGACATAGAAGTTACTGGATTCATGTCCAGTTTGTGGGCCTAATGTTTGAATTTCAGACAAGTTTAAAATTCTATGATTTCACCAGTTGGATCTCTATAAACTCATTTTATTTTATTTATTTATTTATTTATTTTTGAGATGGAGTTTTACTCTTGTTGCCCAGGCTGGAGTGCAATGGTAAGATCTCGGCTCACTGCAACCTCGCCTCCCAGGTTCAAGCGATTCTGCTGTCTCAGCCTCCAGAGTAGCTGGGATTACAGGCATGTGCCACCACACCCATCTAATTTTGTATTTTTAGTAGAGATGGCATTTTTCCATGTTGGTCGGACTGATCTCGAACTGCCAACTTCAGGTGATCCACCCGCCTGGCCTTCCAAAGTGTTGGGATCACAGGTGTGAACCACCATGCCCAGCCAAACTCATTATTTTTAAACTAGTAGTCTGTACAGACTATACAGTAACATTTCCGTCTTAATGAAAATGTATAGTTTGGGCATTTAAAAGGACTGGGATAGGAATGTAGATGGAGCAGCACAAAACTTTAAAAGAGAGAAAAGTGGGAAAATCTGCTAGTTTAGTAGAAGATACCGGTTTATGCATAGGCTGAGTTCCAGAAACACTTAGAAAATCATGTTGGAACTTGGGCCCCCCTTTCCTCTAGAAACAGCAGTTAAAAGTGGGGGTTGTTTCCCACACCAGGAGCAGTTGATTCCTTCCCTTGTGTAGCACACTGTGCTGAAGCACAGGCTTGTGAAGTTGGTCTGAGCTGTGTCCCTGGATATCCACTCAGTAGCGTTAGGGCCTTGCTTTCCCCATTTATAAAAGGAGACCATCACGTATGTGGAAGGTTGGTGTGAGGAAAAGGAATAATGTGCAGACACAAGGTATTCATGTGCCTGACCAGTATGTGAGGAAATGGTGGTGGCTGTTGGTTTTACTGCCAAAGTGGTTTCAGCATTGTCATTGTTTATGAAGTAGGTTCTCAGGTAGTTGTTGAAACAGTAAGTGACTCTCTAGTGCCTGGAGAGACTTGAGCAGAATCCGACAGGCGTGATGGGGGTGTGGTTTTAAGCTGACGGTTACATCTGCTCACCCTCACATGAATTCAGTTTCAGTGAACACATATTGCACACGTTGCAGGCATATTGTCAGAGGAATCTCATCAGATATTGTAACATCACCCTAAAGTGGCTGATGTTGTCCCGTATTTCAGATGAAGAAACAGAAGTGTGGCGAGTGTATGTAAGCTAGGAAGCAGTAGAGCTGGGCTTTGGGTTTTGACTCAGAAGCCCACACTTTGCTTGGTCTTCATGTCTCAGGAGGGAAACTGCACACTGAAACGCAATCTTCTTGCTGCCTGGGACCACTTGTGTTAGTTCATATATTTGAAGTAAAGCACTCTTTTTCTTTCATTTCTTACCCTATTCCATTTTCTACCCTTCTGTTTCTTATCCTTCCATTTCATTTCAAGCTTGTCAAAATATCGAAAAAGCATTTGATTGTGCCCAGTCATTGCAGTGAAATCAAAGTACACACCAGTTTGTGCCTGGGCCTTGGAAAAGGGCTGTCTGGACTTGGAGAGTCTGTGCCAAGCATTGCTTTGTAGGGGGGTAGCCTATTGCAAAGCTAGTGGCAGGCACAGGTGTGTGTTTTCTGTCTGCAGAGTATCAATTGTGTGGGATTTTTTTGTTTTGTTTTGTTTTTTGAGACAGAGTCTCACTCTGTTACCCAGCCTGGAGTGCAGTGGCATGATCTTGGCTCCCTGCAACCTCCACCTCCCAGGTTCAAACAATTCTCACAGTTCTCCTGCCTCAGCCTTTTGGGTAGCTGGGATTACAGGCGCATGCCACCATGCCCAGCTAATTTTTTTGTAATTTTTAGTAGAGATAGGGTTTCACCATTTGGCCAGGCTGGTCTTGAACTCCTGACCTTGTGATCCACCCGCCTTGAACTGGTCTTGAACTCCTGACCTTGTGATCCACCTCCCAAAGTGCTGGGACGAGCATGAGCCACTGCGCCAGACCAATTGTGTGATTTTTAAACACAGTGGCTCACGCCTGTAATCCCAGCACTTTCGGAGGCCAAAGCAAACTCCTGAGGTCGGGAGTTCGAGACCAGCCTGACCAACATGGAGAAACCGCATCTCAACTAAAAATACAAAATGAGCTGAACTTGGTGGTACGTGCCTGTAATCCCAGCTACTTGGGAGTCTGAGGCAGGAGAATCGTTTGAATCCAGAAGGTGGAGGTTGTGGTGAGCCGACATTGCACTACTGCACTCCAACCTGGGCAACAAGAGCAAAACTCCTTTCCAATAAAAAAAGTAGTTTGAGAGGACATTTAGTTTTGCATAAAAGTTGGTTTAAGAGATAACTTATTTCGAAGGTTAACGTTAGACTATAAAACATGGGAATCAGAATTTGTCACATTTCAGGTCTCCGTATATGAAACTCAGTTCAGCCTGGGACATCCTACTGGGAACCAGGTGCTCCACTTAGGCAGCTGGGGAGATGTGAAGTACCTGCGCTTCTGTAGGGGAGATGTTTAAGTACACATTGTAATAAAAATTGTACAAAGATAGTATACAATGTTACTAGTGTCATTAGCTAGGCAAGAGAGGGAGTCGCCAGTTTGCCACTGGTGACTTACACTGCAACTCCACGTATAGTCCCAGTCTTCAGTGATGAAAGCAGAGAGGCCTTAGCCGCCTTGGTGCTTGTCATCCTTGCTTTTGTGTCCTTGGGCTGCAGAAATGCTCTGTGCAGCAGGCGCCCCTATGATACTATTTGGGAATCGGCCCCTTGCCTTTCCTATTTTCAGCAGTGTGTACTGGTTTGGGACTACCTTTAATAAAAGAGAGAGGAGGGTCTCACCATGTTTCCAGGCTGGACTCGAACTCTTAGGCTCAAATGATCCTCCTACCTCAGCCTTCCAAGTAGCTGGGATAACAGGCACACGCCACCACACCTGGCTTAGGACGGACTTTTTCATCATTCCGCCCAGTAGTCTGCTTAGTAACTAGATAGTGTAGAAAACCAAAAAGTGAATAATTTTCGGAACTGTCTACTTTCAAGTGAATTAAAATGCATTGGTTGTTTTGTAAATCTATGTTGCTGACCATTTAGGGGTTTTTTATTTTTTGACACGGAGTTTCACTCCTGTTGCCCAGGCCAGAGTGCAGTGGCGCATTCTTGGCTCACTGCAACCTCTGCCTCCTGGTTTCAAGCGATTCTCCTGCTTTGGCCTCCCACATAGCTGGGATTGCAGGCACCCACCACCATGCTCGTCTAATTTTTTGTATTTTTGGGAGAGACAGGGTTTCACCATGTTAACCAGGCTGATCTTAAACTCCTAAATAACCTCAGATGATCCACCCGCCTTGGCCTGCCAAAGTGCTGGGATTACAGGTGTGAGCCACCACGCCTGGCCCATTTAGTTTTTATAAAGTGATTAATTTTAAATTATTTTAAATTTTAAATTATTTTATTTGAGACAAGGTCTCGCTCTGTCACCCAGGCTGAAGTGCAGCCTCTACCTCTACCTCTACCAGTGATCCTCCCACCTCAACCTCCCAAGTAGCTGCGACTACATACAGGTGGTGCCCTATCACACCAAGCTAATTTTTGTATTTTTTGTAGAGATGGGGTTTCGCTGTTCTAGAACTCCTAGACTCAAATGATCTGCCCACCTCAGCCTCCCAAATTGCTGAGATTACGGGCATGAGCCAGTGCACCTGGCCAATTTTGCTCTAATGTGTACTTAATTTTAATGATTTCCATTAACAGCAAAAAAAAAAAAAAAATGTTTGACTGTAGGGTTAGATACCAACTCTTGATACTATGCATCTTTAAACAGGTTGTCCTATTACAAGTGTACATTTAAAAGTTGCATATTTTTATCTTAAAGGGCACCAAAGGGGATTCTGAGGGGCTGTCAGAGGCCAGCCTTTGAGAAGTGTGTTCAGTAACAACAGGCTCCAGACGTGGAAACTGTCGAAGGCTGGCCTAGCTTCCTGCTTCAGAATGACTCCAGAAAAGTGGTCAGACACAGGCCTGCAGTTTTGTTCTCTCATTCCATGAGACAGTTTATCTTGAATTTCAAAAGTAAATACTCTTAAAGAATTCAGACAGCTGTCCCTTGCAGTCCGTATCTTGTTGCTCACTTTATGTTAACGTGTGTGCTGCCCTTGAGTCAGGAAGGGCTAGGCCAGGCTGCGTCTCATTCTGCCACTTCTCGTTTTGTGCAATTGCTAAAAACGGGAGGCACTTAACATCCAGTTTAGCCCTGCAGAGTCTTGCCTCATGGAGTGGAGTTGTGCCTGTGTTTCTCTGCAGAGTGGAGTGTGGGATTTGGGGCACGGTCGTGTGGGGCCAAGCAAGGCCAGGAAAGTGAGGACAAAGTTCATTTACCCTTTTGCTAAAGGCTGTAAATCTGTGTTCTCTCTTTTGCAGAACCGTGGGTACTGATGGATGTGGCCGAGAGCCCTGAACGGGATCCTCGCTCTCCAGAGGATGAAGAGCAGCCACAGGGGCTCTCGGATGATGACATTCTGAGGGACAGCGGGTCCGATCAGGATTTGGACGGAGTGGGGGTGAGGGCTTCTGATTTGGAGGATGAGGAAAGTGCAGCCAGGGGGCCAGGACAGGAGGAGGAAGAGAATCGCTCCGACGAGGAGGACCGGGCAAGTGAGCCTAAATCCCAAGACCGGGACTCAGAGGGGAATGAGCTGAGCCGAGGCCCGACCAGCTCCCCACACGAGGAGGAGGGGGACGAAGGGGAGGAAGACCGGACAAGCGACCTTAGGGATGAGGCCTCGTCAGTCACCAGGGAGCTGGATGAGCATGAGTTAGACTACGACGAGGAGGTCCCTGAAGAGCCGGCTCCCACCGTCCAGGAGGATGAGGCCGAGAAAGCTGGGGCCGAAGATGATGAAGAGAAGGGTGAAGGTGCTCCTGGGGAGGAGGGGCAGGCTGGCGTTCAGAGTCTGGGAGAAAAGGAATCCCTGGAGGCTGCCAAGGAGAAAAAAAAAGAGGACGACGACGGAGAAATTGATGACGGGGAAATAGACGTGAGTATGATGGAGCAGAGTGTCACAGGGTGTCTGGCCCAGCAGCCTGACACAGGCTGGTGCGGGGAAGGAGGGACTCTGCAGGGGATTGACTTGGTGATTTGTTACTAGAGATGATGGCGGGACAGGCATGCAGGAGAGTGACAGGCTTGTTTGGGGGCCAGTCCCATAGTGATGGGAAAGGAAGACCCAGAAATCAAGTATGGGAGTTGGCAGCTCCAGAAACTGGCAGCGGGGTTTCCATGGCCCCTGGCCGGCCAGCTACTCGGATTGCTTGGGTTGTGGTAAAAGGCCAAGCGCCCAGTGTTTTTAGGTTCTAGGAGTGAGAGGTAATGTTTTCTCTTGACTTTGCTGTCTTTGAGTGATATATGAGTTAGTGTTCAACCAGAAACCACATGGGTTTCCACTCTTGTCATGTTTTTGGACCGAAAAGAATGAGAAAAGTTTCCATCTGGTTATGGATGTTCTTGTCGGCATTTTAATGTTGGCCCTAGAGCCTGTCCTCTGGTGAGGGCACCTGCCGGGCCACGCCTCTCTGGACGTGCCCCTGAAAAGACTGGTGGAGGCTGGGTCCACAGGACTGTGTCACAGCACCTCAGTTTCTGACAAAGCCAGCACACGTCTTTGTACATTGAATTAATCTGGCTTTCAGGTTGAGGGGAAGGCAATATTATCTGTCATCTGAGATATGGGTAGGTGGGGTCTTCTTGGCAGTTGATCCTGTTGGAAAAGTTATGAGTGTTTTGAAAGAAACAGCCCAAAGTCCTCCTGAGCAATGTTTTCCAGAGCTATTGACCTGAAAGGAGCTGAGCAAGAGACAGCAGCTGAACTGAACTGGGTTTGTTGTTTTGTTTTAAGGATCTCAGGGAAGGGGAGTCATTGCAGTGGAAGGTGCAGTTTCATGTTCTGGGCTGAGGCAGGTAAAGATCATCAGAGGTGTAACCACTGGTTTGCCTTGAGTGCCCTGCTTTTCTTTTTGTTTTGAGACGGAGTCTGCTCTGTTACCCAGGCTGAAGTGCAGTGGTGCCATCTCAGCTCACTGCAGCCCCTGTCCCCCAGGTTCAAGCAATTCTCCTGCCTCAGCCTCCTGAGTAGCTGGGATTACAGGACCCTGCCACCATGCCTGGCTAATTTTTGTAGTTTTAGTAGAGACGGGGTTTCGCCATATTGGCCAGACTTGTTTCAAACTCCCGACCTCAGGTGATCCGCCCATCTCAGCCTCCCACAGTGCTGGGATCACAGGCATGAGCCCCCGCGCCTGGTGAGTGCAACGCTTCTCTAGTAGCATGTTGGTTTGCACACACGGTCCGTGTTCGAATGTGTCTTGGCCATAGCTGATGACTGACAGTGCTCAGTGATTTACAGGGTTTGAAGTATTGCTCCTCTAACTTTATGGGACAGGCATGTGCTTAAAGGCTTAGAATTTTAGACGTTTCATGTTTTCACAACTAAGTGTAGGAAGTGCTCTCCTCAGCCGGTGCTTTTTGCAAGAGGAGACCTATGCAGGGCTGGCAGAGGGGAAGGAGATGCGGTGAGACTCAGGTTTGTCAATTTGGGTGAACGGGTTGGGTTGAGGTTGCCCATGAGTTTGAGTTTTCAGTGTCCTGGGGATAATAGCCCTGTATGTACACCACCACTGAGAGTGCAGCAGGCTGTGCACCCAGGGCTCTGGCGCGCTCCAGTTCCTCTTACGAGGACTGGCTGCCAACCCATAAATCTTGGGGGAGATTGATGAGTCAGGTCCAGGGTCCCCGTAGTGGTCCTGAAAGGCCGTGGCTGTGGGTGTGGGTGTTGCAGTATGTAGGCTGAGCCTGAGCCCAGCCGGCCTAGAGGATGGCCCTGGCTGCCCAGGGCCTGGTTGTGCTGGTTTCCCCTAGACACACTCCTGGAAGAAAAATGCCATTCTTGCCCATCTAGACCCTGCCTCCCTGCTTGGCTCTGTCTTGTGAGGGGACCCACAGTTGCAAACGGATTGCTGCTGCAGAGACCGCAGCACAGCTCCCTCAGCAACCAGAAGGCAGATTCCTTCCCACAGCACAGACAGCCTCTGGCGCCCCGCCTCCCCAACTGGTCTGTGCTCCTGGACAGCAGCAAGGTGGACCTTGCCCTGTCCCGTGCTGAGTGTGACTGGGCAGAGCAGGGCTGGCTCCTGCGATGGGGGCAGCAGGCCTTAACCAAGGCGGACAGTGCTGTGAATGGTGGGCTGAGCCCCGACGAGACCACATTTGACTTCAGGCCCCTGGGCTGCCTGCCCCAGCAGCTCCTGTGGTCCCTCCTCTTGTTCGCACGCCCAGCGACGTCCCATCCTCCTCCATCCTTTATGTGTTGACCTCAACATTTGGGTAGGTTGTTTACCTGTTGCACCTGCCTCTCTGTCGTGACATAGGCTCTGTGTGTGTGTGTGTGTGTGCGCGCGCGCGCGCACCTGCTCCTTCTCCTACTCCCAAGAACATTTTTCCTAAGACTGGGCCTACCTGGCTGGTTCCCCTGTCTCCCAGGGGAGACACATGGTGTGCAGCCCGTCAGTAGAGGAATCCCACTTGCCTGGGGCACATCGAAGGTGAGAGCATTTGTAATGTGAAGTGGCAGTGAGTGGAAGGTCCACACTCAAGAGCCAGTCACAGATGGAGGGGAGATATGTGACCAGCATCTGCCCTCCACCCTTGAGGTGCATGCATCCTGTGCATGAAGAGCTGTCACTCGGCTGCTTTCAGCTTTTTCTGCTCTCAGGCCCAGTTCCAAGCCTGTTGTCTGCTCTTGCATCTCTGACGCATCTGCACCAACCACCCCTCCTGTGCCTGCCTCTTTCTCAGAGGCCATGCTGCTTTCCTGCACTACACCCCGCTCCCTGTCTCTGGCTGTTGCTCTGATGGACTGGGAGCCCTGGGGTATGCCAGGACCGTGAGCAGTCTGCTTCCCACCAGGCCTTTGGCCAGGTCCCATTTCCTTTCAGTCCCTGGAGAGCAACCTCTGCAACCTGTGCATGTCGTGCAAACTGTCCATTCTAGAAGGCGCTTTTCCTCATTCCTTCAAACAGAGCCCTGGTGTCAGGTCAGCTGCCTGCTTGCTTCTCTGTGAAGAAGTGTGCTTGGGCGTGTACCCTCACAAATGGATGTTTCTGAGGCCACACAGCGTTCCAGATCCCAGCAGGGTCTTACTGGCCCAGTCAGGGGAGAGGGGCTGCTCTGCCCAGAGCTCGCCCTGCTGCCTGCAGCCTATGGCTGCCCTTTGACACCCTGGCCTGCTAGATTCCGGGAGCAACTCAGTGGCACAGTCTAGAGAGCCATTTGATTTAGCATTCTTTTCTTTTTTCCTTGATTTTTATTTTTAATTTTTATTGCTTTTAATTTAAAAAATAGAGATGGGGTCTCACTGTGTTACCCAGGCTGATCTTGAACTCTTGGCCTCAAGTGATCCTCCCACCTGGGCCCCCCAAGTCACTGTGGCAAGCCGCTGTGCCTGACCTGATCATTCTTTTTCAGAAGTGGTTTCTCTTCTCTCAGGGTACGTGTCCCTTTTAGATTTTGGGACACTGGGACAGGTGAACTGATTATGGGGTAGTTTCCTTGATTGAGACATCAGTTTCTACAGTAAGCCCTTGAAATTCTTTGTCTAAACGGCATAGCTTGTGCCTAAGGCCTTGAGTCTGTGTTGGCTGTGCTGCCAGAACACCCTCAGATTCAAGTGTCTTCTGGAAGTGCCGCTGGCTGGCGTGGTGGGAGGAAAAGGCCCACATGGGGCTGGGGCCCGCTGTTTGCAGCACCTGGCTCATTTGCGGTGTGGACGAGGGTGTCTCTGACACCTCCTGACTTTCAGTCACGGTCTCTACCTGTTCAGGAAGTGGGATGAAACAGGGCCAGGTGCAACAGGCCTTATTTCTGCTCCTGCCTTCCCCCTTAAGAGTGTGTGGAGCCTATCCCAGCCCATTTGTGCCCTGTGGCAGCCTCTCCTGCCTTTCTCCTAGTGTCTAGTTAGTCTCTCCCCAGAACTGTGTTTCCTGCTTTAAGATGACAAACGCCTTCCAGGCTCTTGGGGCTCAGATTTGCTGTTCCGCTTAAGAGACCTGGCTTGGGTCTGTCCGCCCGCTCCTTTGCTCCCTCCATGGTCCGTGTTTGTATCTGACTTGTCATTTGATTAGCCAGCCTCCCGTCTGCGGGAGTACACTGGCCCTTGGAAAGAGTAGGGTGCACATGTCATTCCATTCTCATCTTTTTGAGGACCTCTACATTTGCAGGGTAGCCTCTCAGCCAGCCAGCAGCACAGCGGGCCCTGTCCTGAGTGGGTGGGCCACATGACTCCTGTCATAATTGGTGGCTTTCAGTCCACGTGTGTACAGAAATACTTTGGAGCATTGTCTTTGCACATGGTCTTTAATATTTTCTCCTGTTCAAATCCACTTTTCCTTTTCCTTTTTTTTTTTTGAAGCGGGGTTTTGCTCTCACCCAGGCTGGAGTGCAGTGGTACTATCTCCACTCACTGCAACCTCCATCTCCCTAGTTCAAGCGATTTCCTTCCTCAGCCTCCCAAGTAGCTGGAATTACAGGCACCTGCCACCACGCCCAGCTAAATTTTGTATTTTTAGTAGAGATGGGGTTTTGCCATCTTGGCCAGGCTGGTCTCGAACTCCTGACCTTGTGATCCACCTGCCTTGGCCTCCCAAAGTGCTGGGATTACAGGC
Source organism: Plecturocebus donacophilus (assembly GCA_004027715.1). NCBI lineage: Eukaryota > Metazoa > Chordata > Mammalia > Primates > Pitheciidae > Plecturocebus > Plecturocebus donacophilus. Next base: position 10,787 of record PVKP010028962.1, on the reverse strand, counting down.
GTGAGCCACCACACCCACCCACCTTTCCTTTTATGTCTGGATACATGAGCTCTTCTGCAGAAGAGCTTCTTCAGTGAGCCTTATGGCTGTGGGTTTCCTCTCTAAGTGTGATTCTCTTCTGTGTCACTGATAAGGTTCCAAGTGCACCCATCCCATCGCCAGAGGCCAGGCAGCAGCGGCCTTGCCACACTTGGGGAAAGGGATCCTGTAGCATCAGTAGTAGGCTCAGAGGCCTTCTGTGCCAGTTAGCTTCGTTATGTTCCACACAGCCACGTGAAAAAGCGCAGGCCACTGTCCTTACTCACAGCTCTGAGACCTCAGGGGCTCTCGCAACTGAAACCTTACCCTGACCTGGTGGCAGACCTGGCCTGGGCTGGCTGAGGTTGCTCATAGCCTCGTGCCTCCCCTCTTGTGGGAGGGGTCCCAGACTTCTGCACAGGGTTGCTATTTTAGACCCTGTGATGTCACCTTTCTAAAGCCAAAATACTTCTTAATTTTGAAAAGACACCTGGCCCCACAGGGTTCAGATGAGGGATGACAGATCTGTATTTTCACCCCCATGTTACAGGTGAGACGCCCAGGATTCAGGAGGTTGTGGTTGGCCGGGGGTGGCAGTGCCAGGTTGCGCCTGGCCCCAAGGCTTGCCTTCCTCTGGCACAGCAGCTCCACACAGTAGCCCCCTTTCCATATGTGCCTTTGTAAGTAATGTATGTTCACAGAACTTTTCCTTCTTGTTTAAGAAAGGAAAAGAAGAGGCTGCACAAAGAAGAAAGCGGAAATCACCTGTATCAGTGCTCAGAGTTCATCCTTGTTGACACGCTACCAGTGAAGTGTTTCCTCTGAAGTTGAGTACTCACGCTTACGTGCTGCGTACTTGCTGCTCGTATTTTAAGCAAGGCATGTTGCATGGAGGCTCTCGGTGCAGCCTGCCAGGGTCACCTGCCTTGTTCTGCAAAGGGGAAGGCGAGCTTAGCAGGTCAGGTGACTTATCCACACTCACAGTCACGATAGCCTGGACCCAGGATTTGAACCTGGGCCTTTTCCCCCATGGCGTGTAAATTGTATAAAGGCTCTTAAAATTGGAGTAGCTGATGCCCTGAACCTGGTGTCCTTGATCCATGTGCGTATTTACTCTGTGGTGAGGAAGCTGCAGCCAGAGTGTACCAACGTGGAGACCCAGCTTCAGTTGGGCACACCAAGTCCTGTGTGCCTCCTCACACTCATCCTCAGTGTCCATGCCAACTTGGCCTGTCCCAGGTGGTGTGTGCTGAGAGCCTTATGGATGTCATCCTTTTTTAGGCCTGCCAGTTTGCTGCTAGCTCATCACTCAGGCCCCTCCTTGTCCTCTGTTGCCTACTTGCTGTGACTCAGGTCACATGAGCAGAAGGCCATGGGTGTGAGGGAAACCAGGAAGCCTGAAGGAGTTTCTGAGTGCCACACACTCAGTGTGTCAGCCTCAGATGACTTCAGCTCCATATCCCTTTCTTGAGTTGTTTTTGCATGATACTTTAAGATTTAAGAAATTATCTTAACCATCCATTATTTAGTGATTTATTTTTTTGGAATGTTGAATATTTTGTTTACACATATAAAGTAAGAATAAAAAATGGGCATGGAGGCCAGGCGCAGTGGCTCATCCCTGTAATCCCAGCACTTTGGGAGGCCGAGGTGGTCAGGTCACCTGAGGTCAGAGGTTCAAGACCAGCCCAACCAACATGATGAAACCTCTTGTCTACTAGGAATACAAAAATTATAGATGGGCATGGTGGTGGGCACCTTTAATCCCAGCTACTTGGGAGGCTGAGGCAGGAGTATTGCTTGAACCACGGAGGTAGAGGTTGCAGTGAGCCAAGGTCATGCCACTGCAACTCCAGCCTGGGTGACAGAGTGGGACTCTATCTCAAAAAAAAAAAAAAGTAGCATGGTGATCATCCCTTATTTAAAAGACCACTGTGCTAAATGATGGTTAGTTGGATATTCACAATATTGTATTGCTGAGTGATCGATGGATTATTTGTGTTTGTTTTTTAACTAAAAGGAGGGCCATAAGCCCAGCACAACAATACGTACAGCCCCTGGTCCTTGCAGGTGTAGAAGCTGGATGGCGGGGTCAGTGTGTGGATGCAAGTCTGCGTTCTTTGGGTTGAGATGATGTCGTGCACCTTTGCTCAGCACCTCTAGTCTGTGTACTCATCACTTGTATCTACAGGGTCCTCCCTCCAATCATAAGGTGGTTACATTGTTCTTTTTTGCTTCTGTGAATGTTAATGGCTTTGCAGAAACAAGGCTACATCTGATCTAGTGTGTTTACTGTAAATCCTGATGCCAAAAAGCTCTTCTCTTATCATCTAAACTACTGTGCATTCACTTCCAAGTGAGGCAGGAGGATTTGAATGGATTTGAACTTTCCAAGTGAGTTTTGTTTTGTTTTCCTAGTGGGAACAAAGAGTGTGTTCTCTGCTTTGATTTGAGCTGACGTAGAATACCACCTTCAGATTTCCTGTAGTGCTCATGACTGCAAGAGTAGTGAAAAGACACAAGCTGAAGACCAGAAAAGAGAGGCTCCTGTCACTCGGCAGAAATTCAGCATGCCTTTAGAAGTGATTCTGCTGGATAACTTAAGGGGTTTAACACTCATGAATCTTTTCTATTCCTTTTAAGATACTTTTTGGTAACCAAATATCTTTGAAGCAAAAAATTTAAATATTTAAACTGTAAACATTTGAGTTATTATAAATCCAGGGTTTGGTTTCAGCATTTTTATATTCAACAAATAATTGTGGACTGTTGACTGTGAGCCAGACGCTGCCTGGACCCAGCACCTTGGTGGTGAGTGGGCAGACACAGGCCTGTCCCAGGGGCACAGGGTTCAGCCGGCATGTGGTGGTGTCGGCACAAGGATGCTCAGGTGTGGCCACAGCACTGCAGGGCCTGGGGCTGCAAGGACCTGTCGTGGACGGAGCTCAGGGAAGGCCACCCCTAGGAAGAGGGCGCGAGCTTCCATCTGAAAGTGAGCTGAGTTGAGCAATCCGGAAGAGAAGAGGGAAAAACACGATCAGGCCTGGAATTCACAAAGGGCTCTTTGCACTGTAAAGCAAGGCTGGAGGAGTTGGGGAGGGAATGGGAGAGGCCACTTAGAAAGTGGTTTTACAAGCTGGGTGTGATGGGCAGTGGTGCAGAGGAGTGTGGCATGCAGGCGATGGGGAGAGGGATCAAGAGGGATGGCATGGGACCAGTGAGATGGGTTGTGCTACGGCTCGCTGGAAGAGGCCAGGATCAGGGCGATGAGTACTCCATCCTGGATGGCCTGTATCAGGGATGTCAGGTGGGCAGCTGGTGCCCACGTGGGCTGGGGTGGTGTAAAGAGGGTCTCAGCTGCAGGTAGGTGGGAACAGGCCCTGGGACAGTGGGTGGCTTGGGAAGAGGACCAAGCAAGGGTCAAGTTTCGCTGTGCATACAAGTCCCTGTGGGTGAGGCCCAGCTTACAGCCCCTGGGTTGTTCTAAGACTTGACAGCCAGGGTGAGGAGCTGGCTGAGGATGAGCAGCAAGGCGGGCCACTCCTGGCTGCTGGCATCAGTGCCCCGAGGCACCCAACTCATCCCCTACCCGAGACTTGTAAAGTAGAGGAAGTTTTGTTTTTTTTGTTCTCCAAATTTTATTTAAATGCTCAAAATTTTAAAACCTGAAGCGTTACCATTTCCTGCCCAGAGTTGTTAAGAGAAATGTCGTGAAAGCCTGCTCTGTCCAGTGCTCTGTGTGCTGCAGTGCTTTTCCCTGGCGCTTCACGCACTTCGGCGGGACACTTGAAGCTGTTGGGTATGCTCTGATCATCTCTGCTCTGCAGATCTGGGACCTAAGATTTGGGAAATGGACGTGAATTCAATTCCCATGGCAATATCTAGGTCCCACACCCAGCTTCCTGCCCCTTCTGGTTTGGAGAACGCAGTGCTGATTGATACATGCTTCCCCTCATTAAGATGGTGTTCTCTGTTTCAGGACGATGACCTGGAAGAAGGTGAAGTGAAGGACCCCAGTGACAGGAAGGTGAGGCCCCGTCCCACCTGCCGGTTCTTCATGAAAGGTAACTGTCTGCATGTGGGGCCTTCTCACAGCCAGCTGGGGCCCTGGCTCACCTTGGCAGGCCCTGTGCTGCTCAAGGCAGTTCTCTGGGCCAGACTGGATAGGTGCTGGTGGTGGTGCTGGTGGTGGTGGCGGCAGCGGCGGCAGTGGCAATGGCGTTACTTACAGTGAACAATAGGCCCTTTAATTGGTGCTCTCATCACTAACGACTGCCTTGGTGGGAGCAACCTGGTCATTCTCATTCTCACACTGGTGGTCCCAGGCCCTTCCGATTACAGCAGACCCATGTCTGTACTGCAGATGGCGTCAGTCATTTTTCACAGTGATCCTTTTCATAAGGCCGAATGTTCTAGGCACCAGAATTAGCATCTCTCCCAGCTCTGTAGAGATGGCCCCTTTTCCTGCATGGTGTACCAAAAGCGTGTGTTTGTGTAGAATAGATTTTGAACTGACCAGGGATGGCTGCTGAAGGCAGTAGGGCTCTCTCCTGTAGAAGGAATGGTGTGAGTTCAGTTGTTGCCGCAGGGAGCAGTGTAAGAAAGTCTTGTCTGAAAACTCTGGGCTAACCCATGTTAAAATGTGGCAGAACTCTGTAGCCTGATGATGTTACGGCTTTTTGTTTTGCTGCTTAATGTCTGGAGGGATTCAGAAATGGAAATGAGAATTTCCACCTTGTAAGAATATCTTTGATGTACAACAATAGTTTTGGCATATTTCTGGTAATTCAGCATTCTCCTTGGATAGGTGGGAAGATGTTTTTCTCCTTCTCTTAATTTTGCTGTAAGCCCGTAGATGACTTTGTCACTGCCAGCTTGTGCGTGCCGTCTAAAGCTCACGAGAGCTTCCTGTACTTCTTTTCCAGATGTTGTGACACCATTATCCACTCTTCTTCCACCAATATCCAATTCCATACCATTCAGAGGCCAGGTTAAAGGTACCAAATACGCTATATTCACTCTCTTCAGTACCTTAAAGTCCCCCTGCTCCAGAGGCCCGACTTCCTTCTCCTGGATCCAGGACACAGCTGTGAAGCCAGAAGGAAGGGGGGTCTTTGAGGGGCAGAGAGCTGTTTGGAACCTCCTCCTTAGAGGCACGGGAGCCAGTCGAGCATCAGGACAGGCAGGAGAGGGCACCCTTGGGGTGTGGTGGAGTCCCATCCCTCAGGGAGGCAGGCTGTGCGCTTAGAGCCATGAATGCGCCTGTGTGAGAGATGGCCTGGTGATGTGGGGCCCACGGTAACCCCAGGTCAGGCGCACTCCTTTGGGCATGTGATCTTGGCCTGCACTGTCTGCATGCTTGGTTTTGCCAAGCACACACAGGTGATGTGCCCAAGTCACACGTGCATGTGGGGAGAGCCTGCCTGGGCGGTAGACTTAGAGCCGTAGATTGTCACATTCTTCAGAATGCAGAGAAATATGGTGTACATTTTAGAAAGTAAACTGTTACAGTTCTTTAAAAGCTTTGGTATCTACAGTGTTAGTATTTCAGAAAATTTAAGCAGAAGAGCTCTTTTCCATAATGGTGTGGGGATAAATAGCATCAGTGTCTCAAATTTCTTTATGAAAGTGATGGAGAAAAAGCTGTACACATGGACATGTACACACTGGCAGTCATTTCGAATCAACACCAGTCACAGTGCAGTGCTCTGGTCTCTGGGTGGCAATGTGACTCAGAAGCCTGGCCAGTTGGTGCTGGCCTGATGGTTCCAGCAGCAGGAGGCAGCATCTGCCAGAGCAGGGAGACTCTGGACTAGGAGCTCAGGGCTCACTGCTGAACTGGTTCCAGAATTTAACAGAAGCACAAAACACATGAAGAGAGATCATTCCTGGAGCTCTTCATTCGTGTCACTGGGAGCTGCCTGGATGAACACAGACAGAATCCCATCTCCCTGGACATCAGGGTCACGTGGTTGGTCAGAATTGGCAGGTGGTGCCCCCAAGGTTAGACTGAGTACCGAGTGGGTTTCTGTGAGTGAGACCATGTGGAAGGGTTTCTACACTCAAGAAATCAATTCGAGACCAGCCTGGGAAACATAGTGAGACCTTGTCTCTACAGAAAATGAAAAATTAGCAGGGCCTCGTGGGATACACGTGTCATCCCAGCTATGTGGTAGGTGGGGGCTGAGGTGGGTGGATAGCTTGAGCCTGGGAAGTTGAGGCTGCAGTTGAGCCGTGGTTGTGCCATTGTACTCCAGCCTGGGTGACAGTAAGTCCCTGCCTCAAAAAAAAAAAGAAATCAGAAGCTAGATCAGGAGGTATTTTTTGCAGCTTAATCAGGTGTTATCAATAACTCATTTCAGGAGTATTTTTATTCTGTCGAGTGAGATGATACTGTGCAGAGGAAGTGGCTGATTCTTACCGTTTTCTAGATCATGTCTCCCGGTGCTTCTTAGTTAGGAGAAATTTGGACGTAAATGTTTTTGCCTACCTGTAGTGTATAAGCTTGGTGTGAAATTGAAATTCTTCAGTTTATGATCCCTCGAGTACAAGTTATTTTAAAAACAAAGTTTGTAGTGTTGCCAAGGATATGGAGATGTTGGAACCTTCATTCACTGCTGGCGAGAAGGTAAAATGATGCAGCTGCTTTGGAAGCCAGTTTCTCAAAAGCTTCCGGGTACTCACTTACGGGTATGACCCAGGAGTTCAGCTGCATGTATGCATGCAGGAGAAGTGGATGCATGCATTTATATAAAAGCTTCTATGTGAATGTTCACAGCAGCATGGTTTTCAGTAGCCTAGAAGAAGGAACGTCCCAGGTGTCCGAAAACTGATGAACAGATAAGCAAGTGTGGTCTGTCCATGTACAGTGGAATATTTCTTGGCCATAAAAGGAATAAAGCACTGACACAAGCTACAATGTGGATGCACCTTGGAGACATGGTGCTGAGTGACAGAGGCAACACAGAAGGCCACATGTCTATGGCATGTCCAGTGCAGACAGATCCACAGACACAGAAGGTAGATTGATTAGCCGTTGCCTGGGCTGGGAGTGGGCAGTGGTAGCTGGTGAGTACAGGATTTCCCATTTGGGGTGATGGAATGTTCTAGAGCTAACTAGTGGTGATTCTTACACAACTCTGCGAATATACTGAAAACCAGTGAATTGTACACATTGACTAGGGGTATTTTATGGTATGTGAATATTATAAAAATTAGAAAATTCTTTTCTTAAAAAAAAGTTGATAGCTGGGTGTGGTAGCTCACACCTGTAGTCTTAGCACTTTGGGAAGCTGAGCGGGGAGGATTGCTTGATCCGAGGAGTTCAAGACCAGCCTGGGCAACATAGGAAGAGCCCGTCTTTCTTTTTTAAATTACTTGTAGAGACAGGGTCTCGCTATATTGCTCAGGCTGGTCTCAAATATTAGGCTCAAGCGATCCTCTCACCTCAGCCTCCCAAAGTATGGGAATGACAGGTGTGAGCTGCTGACCTGGCCTCTATTAGCTTTATCTCTGTGACAAGTTGTGATGTATAGATTAATCCTCTGTCACCTGGTGGGCACGTTGATGTTTGTGACCAGTGGACAGCAAAATGCTGTTGGATCATTAGGACACAGAGTTCTGGTCACAGAGTAGTAAGTAGCGTTTTCTTTAAACTGTGTCCCACTTTGGGTTTCTTTTGGGTATTTTTTTGAGACAGAGTCTTGCTCTGTTGCCCAGGCTGGAGTGCAATGGTAGGATCTCGGCTCATTGAGACCTCCTCCTCCTAGGTTCAAGCCATTCTTCTGTCTCGGCCTCCCACGTAGCTGGGATTACAGGAGTCTGCCACCATGCCCAGCTAATTTTTGTATTTTCAGTAGACATGGGGTTTCGCCGTGTTGGCAAGGCTGATTTTGAACTCATGACCCCAGGTAATCGGCTTGCCTCAGCCTCTCAAAGTGCTGGGATTACAGGTATGAGCCACCACACCTAACCCCTGCTTTGGGTTTTTGATTTATCCCTCCGTGAACAAGCATCCCAGTCCATTCTTTGGCTCTGACTTCCCTCTCTCTCTTCCCCCCCGTTTTTAAAAATTGTGGTGAAGTAGAAACCTTTTTTTTTTTTTTGAGACAGAGTCTCGCTTTGCCGCCAGGCTGGAGTGCAGTGGTGCAGTCTCGACTCACTGCAACCTTCGCCTCCCAGGTTCAAGCACTTCTCCTGCGTCAGCCTCCCAAGTAGCTGGGACCACAGGTGCATACCACCACGCCTAGGTAATTTTTGTATTTTTAGTAGAGACGGGGTTTCACCATGTTGGCCAGGCTGGTCTCGATCTCTTGACCTCGTAATCCGCCCGCCTTGGCCTCCCAAAGTGCTGGGATTACAGGCGTGAGCCACCGCGCCCAGCCTACAAACCATTTTTTGAGTGTACAGTTCATATTAAATACATTCATGTTGTTGTATAACAACCATCACCAGGCCGAGCGTGGTGGCTCACAGTGTAATCCCAGCACTTTGGGAGGCCGAGGCTGGTGGATCACAAGGTCAGGAGTTCAGGACCAGCCTGGCCAAGATGTTGAAACCCTGTCTCTACCAAATATAGAAAAATTAGCCAGACACGGTGGCTGGTGCCTGTAATTCCAGCTACTTGGGAGGCTGAGGCAGGAGAATTGCTTGAACCTGGGCGGTAGAGATTGCAGTGAGCCGAGGTCATGCCACTGCTCTCCAACCCGAGTGATAGAGTGAGACTCCATCTCAAAAAGAAAAAAAAAAAAAAACCAACCCTCACCACCATCCGTCTCCCGGACTTCTTCAGCTCACGGACCTGAAACTCTGTACCTGTGAACAGCTTCTCACTCCTCCCCAAGCCTCCTGGCACCTGCCATTTTACTGTCTCTGAATCCTGACTACTCTAAGTACCACATATGAGCAGAATCATATAGTCTGTCCTTTTGTGACTCGTTTATTTCACTTAGCATAATGTTCTCAAAGTTCATCCATCTTCAGGATTTTTTAATTTTATTTTATTATTTTTTTGGACAGGATCTCACTGTGTCACCCAGGCTGGAGTACAGTGGCACAATCATGACTGATGGCAGCCTTAACTTCCTGGGTTCCAGCCATCCTCCTTCCTCGGCTTCCCAAATGGCTGGGACTGTCGGCATGCCACTATGCCCAGCTAACTTGTTTATTATTTGTAGAGACAGGGTCCCACTGTGTTACCCATGCTGGTGTTGAACTCCTGGATTTAAGCGATCCTCCTGCCCCTGCCTCCCAAGTGCTGGGATTGTGGGTGTGACCTACCAGGCCTAGCCTTCTTCCTTTTTAAGATTGAATAATAGGTGTGGTGGCTGTTGCCTGTAATCCTAACACTTTGGGAGGCAGAGGTGGATGGATCATTTGAGGTCAGGAATTTAAAACCAGCCTGTCCAAAATGGTGAAACCCCATCTCTACTAAAAATACAGAAAACTAGCCAGACATAGTAGAGCACTCTTGTAATCCCAGCTACTCGAGAGGCCAAGACAGGAGATCCGCTTGAACCCAGGAGGCAGAGGTTGCAGTTAGTCAAGATCCCGCCACTGCACTCCAATCTGGGTGACAGAATGAGACTCAGTTTTAAAAAAAGACCAGGTGCAGTGGCTCAGGAGTGCAATCCCAGCACTTTGGGAGGCCAAGGCGGGTGGATCACTAGGTCAGGAGTTCAAGACCAACCTGACCAACATGGTGAAACCCCATCTCTAGTAAAAATACAAAAATTAGCTGGGCGTGGTGGCGCACACCTGTAATCCCAGCTACTGGGGAGGCTGAGGCAGGAGAATTGCTTAAACCTGGGAGGCGGAGGTTGCAGTGAGCTGAGATCGTGCCATTGCACTCCAGCCTTGGCAGCAGAGAGAGACTCCATCTCAAAAAAAACAAAACAAAAAATTAATATTTCTTTGTGTGGAGTGGCTGCATTGAGTTATCTCCCATCTGTGAATGGACACTTGGGTGGCTTCTACCTCTAGGCTATTGTGAATAGAGCTGCTATGAACATGGACGTAAAAATCTCTCTTCAGACCATGCGTTCAGTTCTTTTGCTCCTGCCTGGCAATGGAATTGCTGATGACGTGGTGCTTCTCCGTGTCATCTCTCGAGGAACCACCCAGCCGTGTTCCACAGCGGCTGCAGTTTGACGTTCCCAGTTGCAGCGCAGAAGGCTTCCAGTCCCTCCACGTCCTCGGCAGTACTGTGTGCTGTGTTCTTTTGATTGGAGCTATTCCAGTGGGTGTGAAGCAATGTCTTACTGGGTTTTGATTTGCATTTCCCTGCAGATCAGAGGTGGCGTGTAGTTTTTTCATTTGCTTATTGGCCATTTGTATATCTTCCTTGGAGAAATGTCTTTTGTTCAGTATTGAATCCTTGCATTTTCTTTTGTGTTTGAAGCAGTAGGTCTCAGTGTTGTCTGTGAACCCCTGAGAGTCCCTGAGACCCTTTCAGGGGACCCTGAGGTCAAAATTATATATTTTTTATTTATTTTCTATTTTATTTTACTTCTTTAAGACAGAGTCTTTCTCTGTTGCCCAGGCTGAAGTGCAGTAGCACGATCTCAGCTCACTGCAACCTCCACCTCCCGGGTTCAAGTGATTTTCCTGCCTCAGCCTCCCAAGTAGCTGGGATTGCAGGCATGTGCCACAACGCCCAGCTAATTTTTGTGTTTTAGTAGAGATGGAGTTTCCCATGCTGGTCAGCCTAGTCTCGAACTTCTGACCTCAAATGATCCACCCGCCTCAGCCTCCCAAAGTGAAAGTATATT